>DWJQ01001250.1:0-11415 GCA_018248915.1 Hesperia meskei straton
CCCGCCAGGCGAGACGACATGCCTGGGGGGCGGCCGGGCCCCGAGTGAATGTACTCGAGGCGTGGTATATATGCCAGTGATGTAGAAATCTTCGATAGCGCGTTTTAGGCTTCGGTGACGTCACCGTGTGACGTGTGAGCGGTGTCGCCACAGCATATCAAAGTACCTACAGCTATAGCCAACTTTCGGATGAATTATCATTAATTGGGTTTGACATAACCACTAATCCGCACGGAATTGGATAGCTATACATACCTAGTATTAAGTATGTAGGTATTCATTAAAATTGTGATTCAACATCTTTAATGTTGGTAGTTTCAATTTTGTACCAATTGTCCCTTATAATTACAACTAAAAGTAAATCGCAATTAAACGGGCCTTAGGCTCCATCGTTACGTAAAAACCAACTTTCTGTTGCTACTTGCTAACAAAGGCATTTTATCTCTTCGAAGTCGCCGCGTTATCCACAATGAATAGCGATAAAGTACCTTGTAGGTATACCTAACCATAGCACTATCTGCAAGTACCACTATATTTCTGTTACTCTATTTTATTAAAATAACTATTTACAAAAATAACAGACATCAAAATCGATAAGCAATAAATCATAGAGACGAATTGGATCCTCCCTGGATCCTACTAATTTGAAGTAGGTAAACAAACTCATTGTTTTCAGTTTTCATGACTGGTGGCCTGGTGGTAACAACTTGTTCTTTTTTTTATAGCCGACGAGCCACCTGATGGTAAGTGGTCATCGTCGCCTATCGACACGAGTAACACCAGGGGAATCACCAGTGCAACGCCGGCCCGGCCTCTTGGTCTCAGATCTGTCCTGGTCATCAACAAACTTTAAATGTCAAAAAATTATTGTTTCAGAAAACACAGAAGTAGGACAAAATATAGCAAGCATTATAAATCCTTCGGCGAGGTTCAATGTGAAGAGTTTTATTGAAATGTGGTTCATGCAATCGTTGGACTACAAAAGCAGTGTTACTTATTATGACGAGTAAGTATCTTATTGAAATACTTTATCAGTAAAATAATAGGTTTTAGACAGGCATTTCCATCAGTCTGAAAATAATTGTAAAATACAAATTGAAAATTCGGTCAAATTAACCTGTAGAGCGACGAATTTTAATTTTATTGTAACTCAATATACTTATTATATAAATTTATTCATTATTTAAGTGCGCAGAATAGGATGACCTACAGTGTGTGTGTCATTACCTAGATTATTTTGTTCAAATGTATTAAATTTTGAACCCCATATCCTTTATGAATGTAATTATTGAAGATTAATGAACAAAATATTATTTCAGCCTTTATCGTCAAGCACAGGAACCTAAAATAAACATTTTAGAATGTTTGTTTAATAGTAGGATACATATGTGTAATAAAAAGCATTTCATGTTACGCTTAAACCTAATAACCTGTCTAAGCCTACCCGTATAGCACAATATGAAGTGTACCGGAGCCAGGATCGCCGTCCGAAGGGTCCTGGGTTCGGTTCGCAGCGGAAATTTGAATGATGAGTTTCAATTTCCAGGGTGTGTTTTCTTGTCCTACGTCAACAATCTTCTATCTAAAATCTATCGTTAAATGTTTAAGTATCGTGGGTGCTTTCATGCCGGCAGGAAACGCGTCTGTTAGGTATACTTTTAAAACCGATATAATATATGTGGTGATATAATTGTAAAAGAAGGGAAATAATAAGACTATTTTTACGTTAGGATTTTTATAATTTTCTGCTCAATGACAATACATCGAATAGAATCCCAAATCAAATTCGTCAATGTCACATCTTTCTTTTTAAATAACATGAATTCATGCAAAAAGTATCGTCAATGGCTACAGATAAGGCTAAGGTGATAGCTTTGGCTTATATTGACACCTTCCGCTCCACCGTCTGGCCGTGACGGCTGCCTGGCTGTGGCTGGAAAGAAACATCAATATGGCGGGCGGTGGCTTTGGCTTGGCTTTGGCTCTAACTAAGGCTAAGGCTACGTGATGCGTTGGCACTTTGGCAGGCAGCTCCTTTATGCACAATTTATTTTATTATTTAGCTGGCGGTGCATCAGTTTACGTCACGTCCGTTACATTATTAAAAAATTGTACCTATTTAATACATACTTGAAACAAATAATTTGGGTTCAGGTAAAATGTTTCTACTATACGAATATACGAACATGATAAAACTATAGTAGTTGTGCTGTTGCTATTGGTACGTAGCCCGAAAATGTTCCCTAACATAAATAATGCATCCCTTCCAACCACGTAGATAGGTTATTGGTTAACGTATTTACTCGTAGGACCGATGGAGAATATTTTATTACCAGTTATTTCGCTTTTAAACCGTGTTTCGGAAGAAAGTAATTCTTGATCAACGTGTAATGGCTTCGTATTGAATCGAGGAGCGGATGAAAAAAAATAATGGAGTGTAGCCGAGTGTGAAACAAGGGGTGGGAAGTTGGTTCGAGCGGCAAGGTAAACTAGGGCGCAGCAATTATTTTTATAATTCTGAGTGCAACTGTATGGTACAAAAGTATAAGCTTTAACCCTTTTAGCACTCCAGGGACTGTCACACACAATTAAACAACTATCATTTTCCTGCAACAGTGTACCTAAAAATGTAAAGCTTGTGACAATATAACAATTATACAACTTGTTTGCACTCTGAATTAAACATTTGTACATCTCTACATTGTAACATATAGAGAAATATTTGACTATGGACGTACTGTGTAGTGTGCTTGAGCAGTATATGTACATTTACTTTGAACTGTTTCTGCGAAATTTAAGCCTTTTGGTCTTTGCAATAGCATTTAGCCTTTTGTCACTAGGTATTATCTCGCTATAAGCTGCTGTACTACTTACTTATATTATTACTTATTTATAATTTATAATATAAAATAAATTATAAGTCATCGACAAATAATTATGTAATATTTATTGGACCTTCTAGTCAAAAATGCAAATTTACATGCATAAAAAACGTCCCCCTTAATTCCCTGGGTCAGAGACGTACCATAAGGGTAATACCATAATATTAATATGAATAAATGATTTTGATATTGGAGAGGGATGGACAGGAAACAACACCAACAATCCGAGAACAAACATTTATCAATCACACAAGCATAGCCGCGCATTTTTGTTGCCCGTTGAATTTTCATAGGCCCTCTATGTAAAAAATACATTTTTAAGAGAAAAGTCATTATATTCATTGTACTATACTATTGTAATTCTATGATTATGGCATATAAGCATGTATACATTATATTATATATACATATTTTTCATTTGCAGTTATATTTTTATTTAGAAAAAAATTAACTATGAAAAAATTACCAAGCAGTTCGAAACTATGAAAAAATGGAAAATAATGGACTATGAAAAATTGCAAATAAAAGTTATTTTAATATAATATACATGCTTATATGCCATAATCACAGTATTACAATGGTATTGTACAATGAATAATCACGTTTCTCTTAAAAATATATTTTTTTACATAGAGCGCCTATGAAAATTCAACGGGCAAAAAATATGTTAGCATGTGAATTTAGCAAAACCGAATATATATAATATTTTACTATATTTACTCTAAAAACTTACATACATTGCTTTAGCGCCGGGCCTGGGTTTTTTTTGTATGGGATTTGGCGGACCTCCTTTAACCCAAAACGCCTTGCGTTGCACGCAAGGTCACGGCGCTGCGGGGTTGTCGAACTCAAATGATTGTGAACGGCTATGGCTTCAATAAATTATTGGACCACTACCACAGCCACTACTGACCACCGGTCTCTTACTCAAATAACTGAGGAGGCCTAGAACCTACTCCACTGTTCCAAAGCGGATTGGTGGAGGGGTTAAGCACCAACCATGTGTCGAAAGTAAGTTGCCCGAAGGCCTCCGACATGGCTTAACAGTTGTTCTTCGGAGCACGGAAACGCTCAAGTATTTTTTGTTACTAATCCACCCACCGACAGCGCCCGCTGTTGCTTAATGCGGTTGATCAATTTATGATCGATGCAAATCGCTGAATTGTGAGGTCTTCAATACTTGTAAAAATACATTATTCTTAAATACATTATTTCTAGTTCCTGTGGTAGTAATGTTGGTAACTAACCTGACGGCGGGCACCTCCAGGATGTCCCACTCCACAGACATGTAGAACTCGGAGAGGTCGACGCCCACCGACACCACGTTACTGCCAGCTTGCTCGTCCATGTGCCTGAGATCCACCTGCACACACCCTCTCATACCATTATAATGCTCATGTTTACCTAGTACTCAAGTCAAGTGTACTCTAATCAAAAAGTTATGTATTTCTCATTAAAATATATCAAGTGTACTGTACTGTAATGTAACGAGTGTTATCGAGTACGCTCGTCTACTTGTTAAAGAATCACTTGAGTCTTTGGTAATACAATTTAAATTATGAAATTCGATGAGGTTCAGAGAACTTGAAATTAATAATATAAAATATTGTTTGTGATGCTACTGAACCATTAAATTATATTCGTAAGATATTTTAAGTAAAAGTTTATTATTCCTAATCTTAACTTAGAATGAAATTGCAACAAATTTGATATGCATTAGCATTATGTTGTACAACACCTAGACACACAAAATACAAACACACAATATGCATTTTAAACAAATCAGATATTAGTTTATCGTTTTATAGATCAGCATTTAGTCACGTTTGTTGTTTACTTCTACACAAAAACCAATACAATTTTACCCAGAGCAATAAAGGTTGCGGTTAATATTGAAAGGTTTAATATGATAGTGTAAGTCATTACTGTTTCCTATTGAAGAATAAAGTGAGACCTTTATTGCTCTGATGTAAAATTGTATGAATTATATGTCTATTTATTGGGCAGATATGTCACAATAGTTTAGTTGGTTTGTTTATTCGATACATGCACCCTGTCACACGATGTGAACCTACGTAACATAAAGTGTGTGGTAGGATCGACTAATTCACCACATTAAACATCATACTGGACTAAACACTAACAAAGTTTTACATGTTGTCGGTACTCGAACGTATCAACTCCTTAAAATCGGCCGAATAAATCGATATTGATCAAACCAAACCACAAAGTGTGCCAAGTAGGATGTACCTGTATTGAAGAAATTATCAACAGCAGTTTTAAATCTCTTTTAGGACACGACGCTTAAACACTTATCCATATAGACACGTAACAACGACATCTGATATCATGCGAAGTAATACCAACGCGCAAACACAGAACACGCCTAGTAAAGGTAATCAAAAAGTTGGAGTTTGACGAGTCGTGGCGGAGTCTACTTCCAAGTACCGCCTCAGGAAGCCGTCTTGAGACGATCGAACGTTAGCGGACCATACTAAGACAAGAACGTGGCACGTGGACTCCACGAGAGCGAGCCGTCAAGTTGCGTTAAGGAGGTTGGAAGCGCCGGCTCCGCCGCGCGTGTGTGTATGGGCGCGCGCTCAGCTGTGCGCCTCATACCAACTACGCGCTTCTGACTACATAACGCACATTAATTAATTTCCAAGCTAAATAATCCAATAGGCCGCAATATGTTGATATCAGGCGCAAGCTACATAAGTGTAATGCATGCATGTGCGTTTCGCCAAATGAACTGAAATCTCTTTCGCTTCATTCGACGAAACGAACGGTCTACTGGAAATATCTACGTAGTATAGATTGTGTGCACTATGAACTCCATGTCTGTATTGTGTAGGTTTATTATTGTTTTGTTCCTGTATTTATGGATTCAATATTCATGCAATGGTCAGCGACACTGAATTCTTACAGCCACTAAATAGTCGCTAATAGGGAAAGGTATAAAATATGCAGTATGATGACATATTATGCTCAGAAGTGTGTCGAGCCACAGGTGTGAATACTCTGACAAATCTCCACGTGCTGTGCTTAACCTGTTCGCGTGTAGGAACGTGTAAAGCTGTGTAAGAGCCGTGGCCATAGTTTGCGGCTGGCGGCCGCCGTGATCGGGAATGCAATTGGTCAGGGGTAAAGCCGGAGTCATGCGGTGAGTGGACGAACACGGACAGTTGGTAGCATGCAGCAAGCTAGTGTGGGGACGTCGTGTCGGCGTGTGTGTGTGACGCGAGCGGAGCCAGCTAGGGAAGGTGTGTGAGCCCCGAGAGACGCCGCTCCGCGCAGCGCGCTTTTACGTTACATGATCATCAGCTGACATTCGCGCCAGTCATAAGCCGAAGGCGGTATGAATGTTATGTGACGCGGAATGGCTCAATCGGAGTGGGAGGCTTCGGAAAGGAACGACTCGAGCGGTGTTGCATCCCATATCACCTGGCTGTTTGAATTTTATACCTTTCCGTGTAGAGCGAGGAAGGCCGATCGAACTAAGTGGAACCGACCGTGGATAACTGGAGCATTCGTGGACACGCACGTCGACATACTGCTACTTCACATATTTAAAAACATCATCATTGCAATATTATATGTAAAACTTGCAACATGTCAGAGCTAATGTGCGCTCGCGCCACGCGCCGGCGGGGAGCGGGCTGTCGGCTCGCGACTAGCGACTTGCGACTCGCGGAAGCGCGCTCTACGCCGTCGCGCTGCGCCGCGCTGCGTCGCGTACAGTCAATATGTAAAAGTGAGTAACATACCACATGGACAAAATTAATAATAATTACACGACGAATTACGTTCGAGCCAACAAGCTACTGCATGGACATCGGCCTCGGCGGCGGGCCCTACGCTACGACCCGCGCGCGCGGCGCCAAGCAGCGTACAGCGGGGCGTCACCTTGAAGCCGTCATACGTCCAGCTGCCTAACTTAAGCACACAGGTTTGCACGTCGTAAGGAAAGAACTCGACGTCGATCGAGCAGGACGACTTATAGACGGCGGGCGGCTGCCACACCACCATGCCGTTGTAGTACACCGTGGCCTTGGTCATCAGCGTCACCTCGTAGTTCCCGTCGGCGCTGCGGACAAACAGAGCGGTCAGCGAGAGCCTTCGGAGAGCCTCGCGAAATTACCTTGAATCCGTCGTACGTCCAGCTACCGAACTTAAGAACGCACGTTTGCTCGTCGAACGGAAAATATTCCACGTCTATTTCGCAGGAAGACTTGTAAATGGCGGGAGGTTTCCATTCGACTAGCCCTTGGTGGTAGATGGTCGCCTTGGTCGCCAACGTTACCTCGAAGTTACCGTCGGCACTGCAATGTTAACGTTTATTTACAAGCCGCACACGGCCCGGTTATTGGCCTTTGATTGAACGATCTCGGCGGGCGCTCAATAATATGATTATCTCGCGCTCAGCTTACCCAACGCGCTACAGGCCAATTGGTGAAATAAAACCAAAACTATCCTGTATTTTGTACCTACTGAGGTGATAATACTCGTATGCTGTACCTACTTGTATTTTTATGTCATGTTTTGCGGCATGTCGTATGCGTAGCTAATTGTGTGTGTACAGCTGTAGTAGTAGGTGATGCGTAGTAGGAAATTTGTAAGTAATCTTTGTTTTATATTAGTCTCGATCATGTAATAAATACAATGCCCGTGCAAAATTAATATTAAGTACAATACCGTTGTTTTTAGAAAATATTAAAATAATTGGACGAAATATTCGGAACAAAATATTAAGTAGTAAAGCAAACCAAAGCTCAAAGGTATTAAATTATTTGTACAGGACGATAACCGCAGTTAAAGCAATTCCGTCACGTTTCACAAGAAACAAATAAAACGATTGGATGTTATTGCGAATCGAACTGAACTTAAATAAAAATTGGAAAAACATCCAATCGGTAGATAAAAATTAGGATGATTGTGTTCGTCTTGCAGAAATTGACAGTAATAATGCTCAAGGTGGATGAGTGAAATGCGCACATTTATCACAAGGGGCGCAGGTCGCTATGGCGGGCAAGACGGGCATCGGAAATGAGCGGCGGTTGTTGTCTAGCCCATTAATCACAGTCCGTCAGCAGCGCGTGAATACTGCGAATAATGAACGGCTTCTAAGACCGTTCGTGACAGCGGTCTTGCCTTAGCCTTAGATTATTATTAAAGAAAGAACATCTCCGGTTGTTTTGACGTGTCAAATTCTCACTGTGGATGGATGAAACAAAGGAATGTGTGGAAAAATTTTGCGTTATTATTTAAATCAATGCGGGGGACTATGCGTTATTAATATAATTTATTTACAATTCAAGGAAGGAAGAATGGACAAGAAGAAGATAGGGTATAAAATGTTTAAACCTTCATAAAAACAATCAAAAGTCTGAAAGCGTAAGTCCGCAATAATAACAAATTAAATAGAATTGCGTAAAATGTCAAACTTGAACGAATTATAAATTAACACCCACGGTCATGTTGGCGTCGTAAGCCCGTAGAAAAATAAATAAACGTAAAACGAAATTTCAAATGCTTTTCCCCATTAAACAAACTTGAAGTTAATGTTTTCACTGAAAATTAACATTTGCGGAGTTACTGTTTCGGTTTGGTTCTTAGTATTACAGTAGGTAAATATTAGTGTAGGTAATTTTAATGAGTTATTAATTAAAGTACAGCTTAAATTCTCTTACTAGGCACAGCTTATTATATTTCTGTGATATGTATAACTAAGTTAATTGGGTAGTACATACTTATTTAAGGGTAACCTGGACGTAAATAGAAAGTCATTTGTAAACATCACTGAGTTCTGTTAAAAAATACACTTATAGTATTCATCGAACTTTGCCAAATTGTCTCTACATCAGCTTGAACATGGGTTATTAATCGATTTACCCCGAACTTCAACCTTTCAAATATATAGTACAGTCCGTCATTCCATGTTGCTTCGCAGATTACCTAAAATCCAATCAAAATAATTTAATTTTGATAGTTCCAAAGCTTTGGTCATATAGATTTTTCATTAATGAAAAAAAGAGAATTCTCTTTTCAAATGTACATAGTTATTTTCGAATCTGACGGAGTTGCAAGTAAAATTAATAATATGTGTTGCTTACCGAATGGAAAAATATAAAAAATGTTGCAGCGAACACTTTTAAATTCATGGTTAATATTAGAGTCTATGTACACCAAACGTACATACATAGAGCACGCCTGATACGCAAATGAGTTCAACTCACTGTTTACGTGGACAAAAACTCCTTGAGCTACTTACGTAGAAATGCGTAGTATGTACTTACACTAAATCTTTATTACAGGACAATGCAAAATACCAACCTACTTCTGCATAATTATATAGAGTCTAACACCCTACATGATACCCTTAAACAGGTTATACCTGTTTGGCTCTTTAATTTAAATTAAAATTATATGACCTTTCTATGCCAATTGAATAAATAAATAAATAAATAATTACCTAAGAGCTTTTTTGTTAGGTGTTCCTGGGCAGAATTTTTGTACATAAATAATTTGACAAATCTGGAATGGAGTTTGGTTTTCAAAAATTTACCTAAATAACACATTATTATCATTTGAATATAGAATATATCAAAGCACATTTTAAAGTTATGTTTACTCATAACACTGAGCATAACTAAGAAACTTATGCTGTTTCCCGTTTAAAATTGGACTCAAATGTACAACATTTATAGCTTGAAATATTGAGCGGCAAATTTGGTTTACAACGCCAGCATAGAAATGAAACCTCATCACCACTCACCAAAAAAGCCCATTATGAATGAACGTATTCAAAGAACGACATCGTTTCACTTAAAAAGATTCGCAGAGAGGTTTAAGTACTATTCCTGATTTAAAAAAAAGCATACACACCATAGTATGCGACCGTGTAACTGTAATGACATAAGCATTCAGTTTTTTAGCGGCATAAAACGCATAACGCAACACACAACAATAAGCTCATTTACACCATATTTTTTTACAATTCACTCATTTAACATACATACCTATTCCCTAAGGGTGTATATAAGCAGGTAGTTTTAGGTTAGAGAATACCCTAAGAACTTTCTTAATCAACATAAGAGAGAGAGCGTTCTGTGATGAATCGGAGTCGTATTATTTAAAGCATCTATTATTTTCTATTCTCTATTCTGTTGTAAATGTTAACTAAGATATTAAGTGAAAAAACTGTAATATCTATTTGGCCAATATTCCCATTTAGATATTGTTACATCGCGATTTTTTAACCGACTTCAAAAAAGGAGGAGGTTCTCAATTCGATTATGGGCCGATTTTGATAATTCTTTTTTTGTTGTAAAGTAGATATGCAGTGGGGTCCTTTTAAAAGGATCACCAGAATCTGATTATGGCATCTCGGAGAAATCGAGGGCAACTTTCGAAAATTGTAGGGACGACTAGTGTGTTTGTTAATGTTTTCATAAATACATGAAAGCGCTACAATTTCATGAAGGTCTGGAGTCAATCTGATGATGAAAGAGTCAACGGAACTCCTCAACGATTTAATATAGTAAGCTAGTGTTTGGGCTTGATTAATTTGCAGTGACGAGAACTTTACACCTACATGTTGAATTAAGCGCTATCTGGCGTGTAGTTTTTGAATTATCTCTGCTTATCGAGGTTGAAGTCGGTTATTTGTTTTGTAAAAAGCAATAATATAATAGCTACCTAATAAGTAATAACCCGACCTCAAGTGAGTCTTTGCTTAAGTGCCGGTAAACGCAGCTATAATTCCTGGATATTATTTTTATATTAAGGCAGATAAACACAATTACGTACCTACTTGATTTTATTCACTCATGGGAAATTATTTTTTTGGTCTATTTATTACAATCAATTCATTAATTGCAATAAATAGAAAATCCGTTTCCTGGCATGAAAAGTATTATTTAGTCAGTATCTGCGGTATAAAAATGCCAATTTTTGGATTGTTGGATAAAATATTTCTTGGAAATATTTTTATTTTAATCGAAAATATTTTTAACAATGAAGCTAATAATATATTTGTAGTAAAAAAGAATATTGCGAGTTTATTTTTGTCGTGAAATGTAGAAAAAAAATACAGTATCAGTTTTTAAAATTAAATTAGCTTGAATTTCAAATCAGTTTCATTAATTTTCATGCAGAATTTCAACAATTTTCTTAGTAGGTATTGTCATTATATTCACAACCTGATACTATTATGATTATTTAATTTATGGTAAGGAGAGTCACGCCTCTGTCACATAAAATTTTCCTCGTCCCAAAAGTGCCCAACGTGTCAAAAGTTTCGACTTCAAAATAAAGGTATATCGATCACAAAGCCTCACTGCATTATAATTTCCCAAAAATATCCATGTACAGATTGATTCCGATACCTCTTACTACTAGTACTAGTATATTATGTATTAGTTTTATATTAAAGCAAGTGATAAAAACAAGTAAGTTTTTTAGGGTTTCGTACCCAAAGGGTAAAACGGAACCCTATTACTGAGACTTCGCTGTCCGTCCGTCCGTCCGTCCG
>DWJQ01001251.1:0-11410 GCA_018248915.1 Hesperia meskei straton
AATAAAGTTTTATTTCGTTTATTATTTATTTGGTCGTTGGTTAATAGGGTGCACGGCAGTGTTCAAGCCAAGTTTATTGCAAATTGTGTCGATTCTACATTAGCCGAAGGAACTTCGTTCCTACCTGGTGTCCCACGACACCACATCTTTTTTATTATTTTAAAAAAATATGTTGCGTTGGGGGAACGCTCCTAACTATTCATTATCTCCGAATTTTTTTAATAAGTATTATAATTATGCGCGCCTATTTAGTCTTTTACCGAATACTTCCGGTTATGAGGTTACGTTAGTTACTATTCGTAATTAAATTTTTAAGGATGGAGCAGTCCCCCAACGCGACGTATTTTTTTTATTATTAATACACACTTACGTACTTCAAGATTGTTTCTTCTATTATTTTTTACGTTTTAAATGTAATTTCTTTTGTCGGGTGTTATTGTCTATGTAGTGGGTTACATTTTTTTATTTATTTTTATTTTATTTTATTTAATCTTATAATAATTAGTACAACCTTAACCAATTACACTAATTTAAAATTCACAGGTACTTAATAATTATAATTAACAATAATAAAAATAATTACACTAATTAAAATAGATTATTGCAAATAGTCGAAAATTGATCAAAAATAAATTAAACTGCATATTTTATGAATGTCAGTGGTAAATAAAAAAAAATAAAAAAAAAACATATTTGATATTATATATTAATTGATATTTGAGTCTGCTGTATTATCCACTATTTTTTTGTCAATTATCTCACGAGCAGCGGGTAGATGTGATTGACATGTCTATGTAATATACATAAGTACTTCGGGGACGAAGTACAGTCAGTATGGCCGTGACAGAATATACACATTCTTAATGTAATTGCTTTTAATTATATCTTAATAATTTAGTTGCAATTATAACTACTGTTATTTTATTTGAAACAAATGGATTTTTCTGACTCACTTAATAGATAAATTATTAATCAAATAACAATAGAAATAGATTATTTTTATATACAAGTACATATTTCCAAAACAATTTAAAATGGGAACAAAATCGTTGATATCCAGATGATGAATTATGTAAATGAGTAATAAAGTTATTATACGAATATAGAACACATTTCTCTTTTAAACACCATTAACTTGTGTCACTAATTGTAGTGAGCGCCATCTGTCGGTTCCAGATAATACTTTTTAACAAAATCTAATTGTGTCGCTAGTCTATAAGTATATCCAAAGACGTATATCATACACTGTATAAAATATCTATATTTTAAGTACTTTCTAAATAGTATTATCTACTCATCGATCTAATTACTATGTTAAAATGAACGTAAGTATGATGCATCTTTTAATTCTTTCTTAATTTAGTTTACTTAACAGTGAGATGCCATTTAAACAAATCAAATTTTCTTCTGTACTATATTATCTCAAATCTAGATTTTATTAAAGACTTGGTCTTCTAGTTATTGTTATTTTTTACAGAGAATAGCTGATAGGTATACTCACCTATCTCAATTTCATTAGGTAATAATAATTATATTTTAATCCTGTAGTAAATTGGTAACTACCTAGAGCATACGTTGAGAACTTGTTTTAGCTCTGTAATGGGTTTTAAATCTCTGGTTAAATTGCTCAGACTGGTCCAGAATTAGAATTTAGGAGGAGGTTGAGTTTAATCTACCGTACTATATCTACTTAGTACCAATTCTACCGTCTAATAATTCTAACCGGGTCACAAATTCTAACAAGAATTTGTGACCCGGTTAGAAAAGTTTGGTTCCTGTTACACTGTTTTATGTGTA
Source organism: Hesperia meskei straton (assembly GCA_018248915.1). Classification (NCBI taxonomy): domain Eukaryota; kingdom Metazoa; phylum Arthropoda; class Insecta; order Lepidoptera; family Hesperiidae; genus Hesperia; species Hesperia meskei. Next base: position 1,798 of record DWJQ01001251.1, read on the forward strand.
GCATAATATCTTAAGTACTCCTCAACACACCGTTGACGGATTTAGATCATGACTTACCAAAAAATGCTAACTGGACTAAGTATTACAAACTACTAAGTATGTAGGTACATACCTAACAGGACTGATTCTCACTAATAATCCCTGACCAATCCTCACACCTTTTAACGAACTAACCGAGTTACGTTTTATCACCGTTTGCTTACTAGAACCACCCCAGTTCTAATTTGACTCTGGTTGCAGAATTCATGGACGCGGAAAGGCGGTGCTGCATGCTCGTTTACTACCTTTATTCCGTTTTTTACAAGGGGCAAATCTTCCAAATATACCCGCAGGTTATGTGTGATTATACTTAGATCAATGGGTTATACCTACCCAGTAAAACCTCATCGATGTCCTTCTGGCACAAACGGTGAGTCTGCGGGATCTCTAAAGATACACAGCGAACTCCAGCGCAACGCCCACCATAGCACCCAATCCTTTTCTATTACATTCTTATGTGCCAGGACGGCCACTTAGCGGGATCGCTCCTCTCTCGTTCCCGCTCGGCGGTCTCCTTCTTAACTGTTATGCTTGCCCAGACCACACTCTTCCATGAGGCCTTGTCCGCTAGCATAGCAGCTACTACAGCTACCGGAGAAAGGTCTCTCCTAATTCATTAAAACCGGACGCGCCGATGGACTCCCATGCAGGACTTTTTTCGAGCGCGTGCTGTAGGTACGTTGCCCCGGTCTTTTTGTAATCCTATTATTTATAGGTGCGAAACTGGTGCTTGCCGTATAGTGGCAAATAACGCAGCGATATCTGCAAGTTCTTTTTAAGTTATCTCTACAGTCTCTACTTTAGATGTTGAAGTCGGTCTTTGTTAGGTACTTACCTGCGTCCATAGGCGCTGGTAATCACTAACTTAATTGACTTAAAAAAACTCAGGAAAAATAAAATTAAGCTTCGTTGTTTTTGATAGTGACTGCGAAGCAAACCGTCCCGTGTTCCATTCCCGGCCAGGTCAAATATTATGTACTTTGTAACAGACAAATGATTGAGCAACAACTGAGTTTTATCTATAAGTACCTACTTATATCGGGTTATTCCCACTGGTCAGATTGGTGGTCAGATTGATATCTTATATAAAAAAGAACACAAAAAATCTACATCTCGTCTCGGAATTTTTTAATTCATGTAAGATTGTTGATCAATTCCTGCATCTCTAATTTTCAAACTTATTTTCTTATTAGAATATGATTAACCCTTGCTTCGGTGAAGGAGAGAAAATATCATGAGAAAGTAGTACACTTCGGAGTTGTCCATAATGCTCCTAGCGGGGTGAGAAGCACCAACAATTTGCACCTGTCGAGGGTGGACTATTGCCTTTATTATGAAATAAAGTTATTAGTCCAAGCCTTTATCCTCACAGTGTGAGAGCACTCAGTACTTACCTACTTTGGTCGGGTATGATGATGATGTTAATGATACAATTAATATTTTGATCAAACAAATTTAGTCCTAGATTCGAGATTCCAAGTTGAGAATGCTTAGAACTAGGCTAAATGCAAATAAAATGCGTTACTTGACATTAAACGTTTAATTTTGTATTTATAACATTATATCTGTAAATATAGAGTTCTTACTATGATAATATGTAGGTACAAGATAAACAAACTCGATTTAATTTAAACTACATACATGTATACATAGCAACTACATTTAGTACGTGAGACATCTCGTCTTTGAGATTATCTCTAGTGCATAAACATACTTAATATACAAAATAGGCACAAAATAGGTGTTTATTAATAATAATAATGTTCATATAACATCTGATTTAGCAACAAAATAATGAGGTACGTTAATTATGACTGGACAAAGTTGTACTTCACTCCTTGTATGCCCGTAACAATATTAGATTTATTTATGTAATAAAACCCACAGAATAAGACTGTGATTGACTGGTTTTCAGCCGTTAAATACTACACAGCATGTGTAACTAGTGGAATGTCCTAAAATACGTTTAAGTTCAACAAACAAAGGCACAACACAGTGACACTCTCATAGTGTATCAACTACACAATCAATACGTGTTTAACTTAATATTAAAACATGAAACTCTACATCGTATCTATGGCATTTTCGAACTAGACTAAAGTAACAAATCAGTCTTTCAATGAATTACCAAAAAAAGTATTCATAGTTATATAATTATGTTACAGTTAACTTAAATAATATGACAAAATTAACATAGTTTTATATTTTTACTTATATGTTGTTAACATATTTATAGAGAAAAAGTACATATCAAAGATTTCTATCGAATATAAATTTTTATTTAAAATGATGCAGGCTGTTCTTTAGTATGTTGTTATTTTATACATATCTACATACAATGCTTCAAAGAAAGATTGTTCTGTTTTTTAGTTAACAGTACGTTCGTATTATTAATAAGATATTAGTTAACCCTCGAATAAACTTACATATTTATTATATATTACGTATTTCAATAAACGCGACGAGACGCTTAGGCTGTCAGATAATTGAGCATCTATATAGTATATGCTAAGATACAATAAGAAACCTTCTAACTCTAATAAGAACGTGCTTGTGCAAAACATGAAATATACTGAAGAAAGTGAATATAGCTAGAATCAACAATGAACAAGTATGGCAAATAGCAAACAATTATATTAATCTAAATTCATAACACAAGGTTTTACGTATTATGTAGGTAGTTTTACAAATACGTCACTACTCTAATTGAACATGAGCATCACACGTCGCACGGTCCTTTGCAATCCGATTAAACTTCTCCTGAAGGGTCGGCGTATATGTAAGGAAACGTCGCGCTGTGTTCGGACTAGAGTTGATCTGTAGCGAGCGTGAGGTAATGGCGGCGTTTCAGTCTATAAACATCACAGTCGCGGACAACAAATTGCACAATAACTCGTCTAGGCGGACCCAGCGGGGCGCGGCAGTGGCCGGCGCTGCCTTGCTAACCACTCGCCCTACACGGTTACCGCTCTAACTAAAACATTAAATGCTAATTAAAGCTAACCTACTTGCTATTACATTAACAAAGAGTAAATGACATAAAACGTAAAATAACTACAGATGAAAAACAAACATAAAATCACAAAAGACACCGCCATACCATCGAACGGAAATTTTATTTCGTTGTCTGGCTTTGTAGGCGCTTGAAATAAATAAAGAAGAAGAGAGGTAGAATATAAGTGGCCGCGGGGCCCATTGCAATCGCCCGGCCGGAGCGCCCGGTCAGCGTGGCATGCGCGCGCGGCGCCTCCTATCAGTAACCTACTAATAAGTGCCTTATCCTAATTTTGTACGCCTAAGTCAGTCTTTTCAAGTGTTCGCCGATTAATTATGCTCAATCTCGTTCGCTGCTGCAATCGAGAGCAAAATTACGTGGCGGAACAATGACCCCAGACGGTGGATCAGGGTCGCGACGTCGAGACACAGATAAGTCTTCAACGTGGTCGTCATCTGGAGGTGGTGAGCGAGGGGAATGCGGCGGTGAACGGGGCGGTGTTCGCGGCGTTAAGGCAGCATGTGCTGCGGCAGCTAACGCCATGGCATGTAGAGCTTCCCTACCGCCGTCCCTAGTGGCTCCTTCCAATGCTTGTTGTAGAAAAGATGGATCAATTAAAGGAGTAGTTGGAGGGCCATCATCATTACCACTGGTCCCGCTCAATCCGTACGGAAAAGCGGCACCATTTGACTCTCGTTTGACACCGCGGCTCATCGGGCGACTTGTTGTAATACCGAGTTTCTTAACCTTGTCGTACAAAGTACGTGAAGGAACGCCATATTTCCGCGAGGCTTGCAACGCACTCATGCCGTTTCTGACGCATTCTATAGCCGACATAATATCAGATCTTGTATATTGTTTGTATCGCTTCCATTCAGGTTTTTGTTGTGGTGGTACATATGGCGCGAGTCCGGCCCTAACGTCCTGTTGGAAATTAGGCGGCGGGGGTGAAGGATGGAAAGTTCGTTGATTTTCTTCTTCGAAAGATCTCTCCGTATAAGGAGAGTGAGCATCCTCCGATCGATCAGACCGATTGTAGTGAGGGGATGAAGCTCGCGAAGACAGTCGTCGTGGGCGATACTCGAAGGGATGTTGAGGACTGGAGGGCCTGTCGGGCTCGTGTGCTGAGCCGTTGGAGTGCAATCGCGGAGGAGCATGCTGACTTACCGGATGACACACGAGAGACATGGGCTGGGACGAGTCGACAGGAGTAGTTTGAGCGAGTACATTTCTTAATATTGGTGTATCTCGAGTAGCTAACATACTCGAAAGCTTCTTTCGTTTTAAAGGGTTCATATCCGCCGAATCATAAGCAGCAGATAATACGGGTGCGGTCGGAGGCGGCGGAGGCGGCCAGCGGCAAGCTTGCACGGGAGGTGAGACGCTAGATGGCGCTGCGGGCACCACCCGTGGCGGCGAGGCGGCGGGAGTACGCTCGCTGCTCCCTGGCCTACGACGTAGCTCAGTCATATCAAAGAGGCCTTTAACTTCCAATTGTTCAGCTACTTTCATGATACGTGGTATATGTGCTTGAGTTACATTTACTTCACCCGTATACATGTACTCAAGCAGTGCCCGCATCTCGAAGTCTTTCACGCCCGGGAAAAGGATGCTGCAGTGATCCATGGGTACGTCAGCTAGGATAGATTGAAAGTATGGAGAGTTGGCTGCCAATACGACACGGTGAGCTTTAAAGGTTACCTGGTCATCGACGACCAAGGTGCAGTCAACGTAAGTTTCCACTTTGATGAGTGCCTCTAGGATCTCTACCAAGTTGGTTTTGTGATGGTTCCATTTCAGACAGAACGTCTGTTGTCCTTCGCTACTTCCCATCTTGCGTAGATGTGCTCCTGTAGACAAATGAATTATTAAAGTTAACTCACTTCTTATTGGAATATGTTCGGACATTTCAACACATTTTAACAAGTTTCAAGTCAATTCGTATATTTTTTTAAATATCTTCTTATATCCGTTTTAATTGTTATAAATTACTGTGCTATGTGGCGATGAACTTATGACAATATTATTAGTTACGTGACAAAATAACAATATTATATTATTGTTACATATAATTAAGTTAATCTAGCTACCATCAACGACACGCTATATGAATGAATACGCCGTATTTTGTCACGTTCCAGTTTAATATAAATATAACTGCCAGTTTCATGTTAAGTTACAAACTTTGTAATACTCAATTGAGTTTCCATCTACATAAATAATAATATAATAATAATACATTTTATGCTAAACAGAAATAATAAACAATAAAAAAACTAAACTCTTGATATAAAAATAGTTGTTAACACAAAACGTTTCTACAAATTATCGCACTAATAGATTACCTGGCAAAATATCATCATACGTAGAAGCAGGATACATAGCGCGGTTTATCACGTGTCTAGTATCACAACATAAACGAAATTCCGAGAGCGCATAATCTTGCGTATAAGTTTCGTGCAACCAACCGCGGACGCGTACTAACTGTGCCAGCGTATGTCTCGGCTCGCGGCTGCTGCTCGACTGCACTGCCCTTCCCCATTTACATATATCGCTTCGTAGCCCTTCCTCACTGCTAAATTGACTTTTTACCTTTTATTCGGCAGGTAAATCGAACTTGGGGGACCGATGAAAGCCGCTTTGCCATCGACCCTCCTGTCCCATAAAATTGTATTCCCGAATTTACTAAACGTCCTTGGGCACTTTCTCTTATTTTCTACACCATAAAGTTTACATTATAAAACCTAAGAATAGTATCGGCTTAAGTTTTCAGCTTCGTAGCCGACAAAAAATCACATTACACGCGTAGCCGTAGCAGGTCTACGAATCCTGAAGTCCTTAAATTACGAAAAAGAAAATAAAAAAGTTCCACTTACCGTTAATGTGATTAATTAAAGATCCAAACGCGACGAGTGCAAAATGTGATGTTTATAACTGCAAGAGGATATTCGCATTGGCACAGCACGTAGTTCCGTTAGTAGCACGATCGGGGGTTGTTTCGCGAGAGTGGTGGGTACGCCCTGTGTGGGGGCGGTGTGCTCTCGCGAGCGTCTGGCGGTGACTGCTTGTTGCAGCCGCGCGCTCGCGGTCCTGTGCACGCCGCGCCCCGCACCTCCTGCGTGCGCTTTTTACGCACGCACCGCGCCGGAGTGCAGTGCAATTGCGTGCGGGCGGGAGCGCGGGGCGGTGCGCCAACGAATTGCAGCGCTGAGGAGGGCTCCCGCCGCTGTGTGAGTGAGTGCGCACGCGTTGTACCCGCGCTCCACTACACGCACACAACGTCGACACAAGAGCCATAGATTAAAGTCGAATTCGGCATATTAAAGTTGGAAGCATAGCCACGTACGGGCCCTTTGTATGCTAACATTAAACTTCGCGTCGTGGTCGTGCCATCGGACGGAACCCAATATGTATTCGTAGTTCGCGCCGCTAATTATCATAAAAATCGAATTAATATGCACTCTTACCATTTACATTAGACGAAAGTTGAAAGTATGTAAAAAAAACTCTGATGCGTAGGTATATTTCCTCTAACTCTACATCCTATATCATCGATATAAAAGTACTAATATTAGTAGGTAGGTATAACTACCACTTTATAAGATAATTTTATTTAAGTTTGACACATACCTGTAAACTACGATATTTATTTACTTCTCTGAGGTAACTGGTAAATAGGTAGGCTACTTCCTAACGCTAGTACAAAGATGTATTAAATATCTAGATGGAACATCGATTCCGCGAAAACGTGTCAAAAAGTTGTGGCCTACAGTTGGCCACAACTTTTATATCATTTAGCACAGATTACGCACACATCCTATCCTACTAATCCTACTAATATTATAAATGCGAAAGTTTGTAAGGATGTACATATGTGAATGAGTGAGTGAGTGTGTGTGTGTGTGTGTGTTTGTTGCTCTTCACGCAAAAACTACTGAACGGATTTTCATGAAACTTTGCAGTAATATAGCTTAGACATTGGAATAACATAATTTTTATAGAGATTTTTGAAGGGACTGGTTCCCCGAAGCGAAGTGAGGGCGAATTTACTAGTAGACAATAAATGAACGAGAAAAATCCTACTAATATTATAAATGCGAAAGTTTGTAAGGATGTATGTGAGTGAGTCAGTGAGTGTGAGTGTGTGTGTGTGTGTGTGTGTGTTTATTACTCTTTCACGCCAAAACTACTGAACGGATTTTCATGAAACTTTGCAGTAATATAGCTTAGATTTTGGAATAACATAATTCGTTAAAATTTATAGAGATTTTTAAAGGGACTGGTTCCCCGAAGCGAAGCGAGGGCGGATTTACTAGTAGACAATAATTGAACGAGAAAAACATCGCCTACACGCACACATGTTTGATAATGTTGCCTTGTTTTTTTGTTTTCACTGTAGTGCGACGCTCAATCTAGATATTAAAAACATCATTGCGCTAGTATTAGAACTATTTTGTAAATAGGTACTTATTGCCAATTTCGTTACCAACTTGCATTTTGTTTTCGCAGATGCAACAATTTTGTAGAGAACAAGCAAAGCATACCTACTTTCTAGATTGAGAATAGCATTTAATACTAAGCCCGATATCCAAAACTAACAATATGTAGGTATAAAGTACCTACAGTCGAAATGTTCATGTTAATTTTGCCGTAGCGACTATGCATCCATTTAACAATATTCACTGCGTTTAATCGCCCCAAAAGTTTCCAAAACTACGTGAACAACGCCGCGAATCGGGGTCATTGACATAATACGTGCGTAGGGAACGCCAAAATAGCGCGAAATGCACTCAAAAATAGAACAGGCAGTGTGCAATATTTTTTTATTAAAGACATCCAAGCTGAGCATCATCCCTACGAACACATTGCCGAAAAGTCTTGTCGTTTGGAGGGGCGAGATACTGATTAGAATATCGATGCGGAATTCTACAGTTCAGTTTATTTGTACATATTTGTTAATATAAAAATTGCAACTATTGTAAGTTCAGTTTACTTGTACTAGTGTGAAAAAATTGTTTCAAAATCACTTTATACCTAACGAAACAACATACCTAACTAACGTCGTTATGAATTATTTTGATCACAAACCAAATCGTTTTATCGGTAATCTAAGTATGCTTTCTCTATCCATATGAAATTAGTTTATCGGTCATCTTTTCAATTCCTTTTATCTTAGCAATGCTTCCAAAGTAAGTAGGTCATAATAGTTTAAAAATAAGAAACAAACGTATTAATAACATATTTATCAAGCTTCAACCTATGGCTTCAACAGTTTCTATAACGCTTGTGAACCATCTGCTTTTAATAAAAGATCAAATATTATCAATTTGTCGCTGAAGGGTTCACAATATTAATTGGTTATAGCGTCAATCTTCATCAGAGTATTGAGGATACGGGACATATTAGATATTGAATCTATTCTATTTGAACTAAATTTAACCACAGCTACAGATCCATACTTTGTCTAACTTTTGTTTATTTACTTACTTCATGTGAGTGTAATAATTTCAGTATCTACAATCAAATCAAATCAAAATCGAATATAGTTTTTGCTCGTAAGTTGTTCTTCATATTTAACAATTATTTATTTGAATACCAGCGTGTAATCAGGCTGTTAAACTAGAGACGTTTTCAACACATTCAAAACAATTAGGTATGTAGGTGCCTATTCTTTTAAAAACGCTAATAAATTTTCTCACGATGTAGTTGTTAATAATTTAATTATGTAGGGGAATGCCGAGATGTAAACAATGGCAGCAAAAGCCGGAACCAACTCACTGCGAATTGAAGTGTGCTCTCGAACCAATCGTTTGCATATCGGTAGCTGCCGCATACAGTGAATTGTAGAGCATTTCATTAACAAGAATTGGAAGTATAACCGCAGTTCGCTTCTAAACCGTAAAACCGAATATTCGCTAACTCAATTATTCAGACCAAACATATTAGCAGCTCATTAATGATATCAGATAAAGTCGTCAATTAGACATTCAAATGTAACGATTTAAAAACGATTGCAGATAGATTTTATTTGCACTACCACGAACATAATGTGGTCGTCGACATATCGGCGGTCCACCACACAACCGTTAAAATTAGATGATAATTTGGGTATTGCCCCGGAAACACAATACAGAAATGTAAATGGGCCTTTGTGTTAACTCTTAACAGTTATGACCTTTGATACCTAAGTCCGTAATTAGTATCGAATTTTGCGGACACAATCGCAGGGATTTAAATTAAACTCGGGTTCGAGCAATGAACCTTAGGAACAGAGTTGATATAAATTTCGGAGCCAATTGATTGTCTAAGCGATTCACAAAAGCGCATTATGCTAATACCAGCATAAACAGTGACGCCGCGACCTATCTCACGGGGCGCAGCAAAAACAGCATGCGAAGCGGGGGTTAGAAAAAACTAATAAAAAAGCAATAATATGATCCCGCATGGTGGCTTGTTGAGTTCTGAAATTGACGCGGCTGATGAACCGAACGTTAGGGACCGCGATCACATGAATAAGTAAAGAACAGAATGAAAGCTTCATACTAGCGTCTGAAACGAAACCACTACTACATGCACACG
>DWJQ01001252.1:0-11410 GCA_018248915.1 Hesperia meskei straton
TCGCTGTTCCGAGGGTCCTGGGTTCGATTCCCAGCGAGGCGGCAATTTGAATGATGAGTTTAAATTTCCGTTCTCTGCCTGGGTGTGTGTCCTTATCTTGCGTGTTGTCCAAGGCACCCACGACACAGGGAACCCTAGTGTGGGGCTTTGAGTGTGAAGCGTACTAAAAAAAAATTGTATGCGGTCTGCACTGATATTTAGTTAGTCAAATATATTTATTCATGTAGGTGTTTTGTCAATACACTTATGATCGTAAGTTTTTGTGAGTTTACCGCCGTTTCCTAAGTTTAAGTAATATTGTAGTGACTTTTTACATTTATTTGCTTTATTCATTCCAAATATTTTTCAAGTGTTAGCAAGTAAAGCATAGGTTTTCCGAAACGAATCGAATCATAGTGGAAAGTCACAAACATTACTATACATTGTAATCCAACAACGAGGGACGCTAAGATATATTCAGTAAATCCTTTTATACGTAAATAATCAGAAAGCGAACGAGACGCGATAGTAAACAGGTATTTATTTCGAAAACAATCTAACAATGTCGGTCGTGTTAGTCATTATGTAGGTTTTATGCGTTCTTCAGAAATATTCTCTATCCCTCGGTAACCTCGGAGGGAGGATTGCATAATGTATTAACAGTAATTATTCTTACATTTCGACCGCCTGGTGTGCATTTGCTCGCCTCTAATTGTTTTCGCCTTACCAGCTGGATAGCAAATCTTTGCTGAAATCGTAGTAGCAGAGATTATGGATAAATTTCCTTTTATACTTTAATTTCGATATTCAGACATCTTTGTTTAATAAAAGATTGAAAGATGTTTTAATAAAACGTAATATTTTAATAAAAATAGTTTTATACCGTTCATATAGGTATTCTTGTGATATTAACATAATAAAATTTGGAATATTGTAAAGCATTACACTCTTTCATTATATTTAAGGGTATGTTAAATTGTCTTTAAATTTGAATATGTGAGGTAACTAACGACTTTTTTTCCTTATAGATGGTGACCAGGACAAAGAAAATCTTCGTCGGCGGGCTATCAGCACCCACAACGCTTGAAGACGTCAAGAATTACTTCGAACAGTTTGGACCGGTGAGTTATTAATATTACTTACCTACTTATTAAAGAATTTGCCACTCCCCGCTAAAAATAAATTTAAAGCAATTTAGCTTGTATGTTCAATTGATCACGGTTCAATTTAGGTTGTATGCAAAATTTACTTACGGCATTTTAACTCGCCTTTAATCTGTAATGTACTTTAATCAAGGGACGGAGAGTTGATATTTCTGTGGAGTGCCATTAAACCGAATTGTATATCGAACGTGATCACAGTGCAAACATCAGCTATTTTCCATAAAAATCCGTATACACCATAATTATATTGGAATGTAGTAGCAATTTAGTATAGGTTAAATACAAAAAGACTGCAAAATTCTGGTCGAAGGAAGTTTCAAGTAATTTGCTCAACGCCTTCTACCGAGCTCAGTGACGTATCGTTTGAAATTCCCAAAGTTGTACTTCTTTAGATGAAAAATATACTTAATGTTTTTGACGACGAGTGACATTAAATATTAGATGATACTAGACGCGAAACGTGTTAAACTCACTTTTTTCTGATTTTTATAATGATATAAATTTCTCGTTAAAAAACCAACAAAGAACTTTTTCTTAATTTAACTAATATGTTGGTTGAAAACAGCCGTATGATGGATTGTTCACTTAGATGGAAATTCATTTCCTCTAACATGTTAACGTATGAAATATATTTTATTCAAATTTAGTTATCATTTCACGGCACCATTTCATACGACTCCCTTCTAAGCCTTAGTAACGTTGGGGAGGAAGAACCCGATACGCGTACATGACAGAAGTCGACACATTCCCGATCCAATTTTATGTTACTACGTAGAACGTACCAATAATATGGGTACGTTTAAACTAAAATTACTTTTCACTCAATATTTAATTATTTTTTTCACTGTCATGACGTATGGCATAATGGTTAATATTATTGTATTCTTCGTGTAAGGCACTTCTCATACAACGCTATTTATGAGCTACGCGACTGCAACGCAATCCAAAATTCTATGTATCTGACACTTTTGACTGACACGAGTCGCATCGTAGTCGCGTCTCCTGTCAGTGAAAAGTGTCAGATACATACAAATTTTGGATTGCGTTGTAGTCGCGTAGCTCATAAATAGCGTTGTGTGAGAAGTGCCTAACAAAACATCTCAAGAGCAAAATAATTAGAGCGCCTTACTCTCACAACCACTATAATAGTAACGATTTGGATATCGATAATAGAAAACTCTGATACCCGTAAAATGAGACTCCTTAGCTACTGGGAAAGGACTAAGTAACAATGATAATTATTCTTAAGCAGAAGTAAAAAAGCAAAATTTTTCAATCAGGAAACAATTCTCGAACTTGGATCGATATTGAATGAGTCGTTTTCGCACCAATCTATCTACTCGTCTGCTGAAAGGTGGTATTGAAAATGGAATCTTGGTTAGTGTAATTAAGGCCTATTTTCGTTTGGTGGCTGAGTCCGTCTGAAAGACTGCGATAAGTTGGGCCTTTGTCTGGCAGCCGCGAGTCAGAGCAGGTGTCTATCTACAAAACTTTAGTCGTAATTAGCCCTAGCATGGATGCGGACTAAGGAACTTTTCAGAATTCCAGCATTGGCTACAGCGGGGAGTCATTGTGCCAGCTCTCAAAGTAATCGGCCTCAGTCAGCCGGCCGCGACGATCAGAACCTTCATTAACTATTATGAGAGTTTAGAATAAAAGCCCACGAGTTTTTCGGAGTGAATGTGATTGATGCCAAGCGAAGGAAATATCCCGGGAGAGATAAAAGGAATTTAATGAAGAGTCTTTAAGAATAATGATTAAGAGAATGGTTATTCCTTTTGGTCGGCGGCCTAATGATGGGGTCTTCTGGATTACATTTTATGACTACATCTTACTGTACTGTTATTTATTCTAATTAAATATTGCCGCTCTCAATCAAGGAATAACGTTGATAGATTTAAATATCATTCCATGAAGTGGTCTCTTATTAATTTCATTCTCTTTGAAGTTTATTGAAAAGATTATGCCACGTACATTACCCGCTGGCGTTAATTGAATCCCAAGATTTCCATAAAATGAGCGCGTGATCTAACTTATCCTAGCAATTAACTACCCGAATTTGAATCAATCTAAGCGTGTAACGCAACATTGGAGCCCGAAATGTACATATATCGCAATAAGATAAATAAATGAATTGTCTTATTGGAACCACCGAGAACGCACAGTATAGAATTTTGATACGAAATTAATTCAATAACATTCAAACTGTGCACTATGCTCTCGGCTCGGCATCATTTCGTAAGGGTGTCGCATTTTGAGCAAGTTTAATTAACAATCTATTCGCTTTTGTAGGTGCCTTCATTAGTGTATTTGTGGATAAACATTGCGCAAACTCGGGCCAATCGGGAGTGTGTATGCGTGTGTACGCACACGACGTGCGGAGTGTGAAGCTATTCGGAGGATCATACCGGATCACATTCCGGCACCGACGCGTCACGTGCGTCGTTGCTATCACACCCTGGTCCTGCCATTACGACTGCCGTACCTTACGCGCTACCGGCGCCGTGCGTGCGCTCCGTGACTCCGATGAGTCGATACCGTTCCGGTTCTATCCACGTGCGAGCTTTCCGAATGCAAACTGTCTCAGAATATCAAATGAGCCACTTAAATACCGAACACAATGACTACGCCCACCTGAAGCAAAGGCCACGGGGACGCGTGCACGCAACGCTGTCGTAAATGAAAGCCCGACGGGTCGGGGCCGAGGGTGGGCGAGGTTGAACCCCGGTAACGATTTCCTTCAGATAATGGAGAATTTTCTGATGAAAGCTGCTCAACAGTGCCCTTTCAAGGATTTAGGAAACATCGGATTTATGGCCCGAACGGCCGGCGCAAATTTTGTTCGTCACGACACAACGGTCTCTATCGCATGAATAAAACGGATCTATACGTGAGTCGTCCCCTGAGCATTCTTTCATAGAATTCTCCCCATTCCAAACTTTAAAGTGCTGTTGCAGCCGTTGTACTAATGAGTTATAAAGATAACGTGCCCTCGGTAGTTTTAATCTACTCCTTAAAGAGCTGCCGAGCAATAAAATCACCGTAAAAATAAGATTTCGATCTCGCTCAAGCAGAATTTACGCACCAGTTATAAAGGATAGACGGTAAATTTACCCATAGGGATTTTTCAAAGTCTTTCTAAGACATTGATTGGCAGTTTCGTTTTTAGAGTATTAAAATATATTTGTACTTTCGTAAGTTAAATTAAAATGGAGCACTAACAGGATTAAACTTTTAGTAGTATTAAAAGTTAGACATAAAACATAATCAGCATAAGTCAATGAATTAAAATTGATGTTACGTACCGACTTAGTTTTGTAGTGTTTTTGAAAATAATTTATATAAAGCGGCGAGATAATTTCATAGCGTCAGACGATTAAGCTAAAACAAACACGTTTTATGTGTGAAGTACTCGCGGCAATTTCGAGCGAAAGTTTAAAGGTAGCAAATTAGTTCTGTAGCACGTAGCACCACATATTCGCTTAATTCTTGTCTATCAAATTGTGTACACAATACTATCTTTACACTTTGTATCGTGTACGAGCTCATTTTGATGCTCATTTGTATGCAAATCGACATTTACTCAATTGCTACAGACACATTTTAAAGAATTATTGTGATTTTAATAAAAATATATATTGTACTGTTGTTAAATTAGGCAAAATGTACACTTACTGATATCTAAATGATATCCAATCATAATAAGTTCATGCAGTAGAGTGGTAAAACAAAAGCAAGTAGGTACTTAGTTTATAAAATGTAAAATAATGCAAGAATATATTAAAACGAAAGAAAATAAAAAACGTTTACATTACATTTTATCTAACGGAAGTGATGACACCTCACCTAATATTAATATGCAAATCGCTGCTGACATCACGTTGTAGGCTACCACCGCTCGAAACCGAGATGCCGACTTAAAAATTAATTAGGCGAACGACCGGTGTAATCTCTACCGCCTACACCGATTAGCAGATTTGCAGATTTCTAATGTCGATTCAAGTAACTACGTAAAAAGCGCTATTTTCATTCAACCTCTCCCTACATTCGACTTTCTGACACTAAAACAACACCCCACGCCGATGTCTGTCTCAGTCGATTGAAACGCACACTTAGCCCCAAAAATTTTTACGCAAATTACTTATATTTTTATTCTCTCATGAAAATGTATGCCTTCTTTATCTGTCTATCTGCTTCGCTAAAACGATCTTATATTTAATGTTAAGCAGGCAACTTTATTCACAAGAATCCTGGCCGAGACGTTTTAGTAAAATATCTCCTTCGCAAGTATTATTTCTATATTTACAAATGAAAATAAAGTAACCGTTAGCGTGGCAATGTTTCGTGATTTTTCTTCATGTTCCTCTATATTGACTTTTCACACTTCTTAAATCAATTTAAAGTTAGAATGAATGAATGAAGTATTCTACGTCTATTTTCGAAGTTGTATCTCAAACATATTCTGTTTTAATTATTGTAAATTTAGTATGCTCTCTTGCAATCTGATGTCTTATATTACTGGGTCGAGGCTTCTAGCCATCTAACGATGAAGTTTCCCAACCAATATAAAGTTAGTGAGCTTCGCTAAGCGTCGCACGCACAAGAGGAGGGTGTCTTTGGGAAAGTTCCGTTGCATGCTTGATTCGCTATTGTTTTAGTCGTCGGGATCTCAACTCTAACCGTCGCTCCTTTCGGATAACTACTCTGGGGACGTGTGCTTCCTTCGATTGCGACTTGTACGATAGCCCGTTATTATGTCCTCGGAACTTTACATAGACTGCTATCAAATGCTTCTAGGTTTCAAACAGTATTTTGAATTGAACTTGATTTGAAGTTTCTTGCATGACCATTTTTATTTATTTATTATTTATGTATTTTATTATTTATGTCTAGAAATTACAATGTATTTTCATTTCATTAAAAGTTTCAATCCTCTTAAAAAATAATGTAGAGTTTAAAATATATTGAAGCATGTTTTATTTGCTCGAACTTATTTACATACGTGTAGGTATGGCCTGTAAAAATTACTCAATTTTCCTAAATAAGTAAAGAATAACAAATTAAGCCATTGAACACAAAATTCCTGATTTATGTAATAATAAATCAGAAACCTAACTAAGTAACGTGGTTCTCATTATATGCAGAATCATTTAAAATAAGTTCATTGGTAAAATTCTTACTTCAATATTTTCACATACAATATCCTATTCATAAAAGATATTGTTGTTTAAAATATGTAAATATATTCTTGTTCTGTTTATTTAAGAAAATGGTTTATTATCTGTTGTTTCGTCGAATTCATATAACTATACAGACACTTCAATGAAATGATCCGCTGTATTGTTATTTTAGTAGGTACATTTACAATCATATATCCAAAGATGCCCCAATCGTTTTTCAAATATTCATACCAGGCCTAGTTTAAACAGCGTAGCTCGATATAGAAGCAGAATTTGCCAATAAATCTTTCAAAACAAACAAGTTGCACAGATTGTTGTTTCCAGCCAGAGAACTGTATAAACGCCAAACACTCCAGTAAGGATAGATAGTGCTCCTAAGCGTTTGCATCGCTAACTAAACATCGTTTACTGTCAGCAACCCTTGAACTGTAACTGAGGCGGGTCCGGAATTCAGCTTTACTACACTATAGGTACGTACGATATCATCGCAGGCCGTATATCAATCAGTTGTTACTACGCTGCACGATTGTCGTTTATCTTCGGGGCCGGTCGGAGCTGTCTGTCCAGATTCGTGCATTGTTCCGACATTAGCTGGGGTTGCCGAAACGGTGGATATTTGAAATGCCAGCGCGGTAGCTTCGTTGGCGTTGCACTGCGCACCGGGCGCCCGATAGCGTTTCCAATTTCCTGACTTAAATTGCTCTAATTTGGTTATGCGCTGACGGGTGATCGAAGACCACTGAAGCCTTACCCACCGACGACACATTGCGGCTTGTAATTTTTGCTCCATTCCGACGCAGTTTCATGTTCATCTTTTATCTGTTAGGTTAGCTCACGTGAAATAAAATTTGTAAGCTTTGACCGCTGCTGTAGCTTTGTGAAATGCGAAGTTAATCTTCAAAGCCCGTTCTTTATAATGTTCGCTAAAATTTTGTAGAATACAAATCCTTTAAGGCTGAGTATAATATGAATCTCATATTTAATTTAGCTGCTTTTGCGTTAATAACGGGATTAGAATGTGAAACAGTTACGTCTCCTCATGATAATAGTATAAAGGTAAGTTTCTTTATTTGAAGCTATTGATAACTCGGTTCGCTTATATCTTCTTAGTAAACTTGGGCTTTAATTCATTTTAAATATTGACCTAAATCTTCACATATAAAAGAGAAATACAGCACCAAATGTCGTTACGATTTGCTCTAACAGCGTTCCGTCTACTTATATTTGTTCATAAATTCCGGGAGTTTCCCTTGCCTTGGCGTAAGTTTTGTAGACTTTAGGAATAAATTTTTGATCCTTGATTTAGTTTCTGCAGAGCTATGGCAAAATTATGCATGTACTTGTAACATGACTTGTACTTAAAGAAGTATTAGGAAGTTTTCTGGTGACGCAAACACCTATACAGTTGGAAACATCATTCTTTTAGCGTAATATAGGTATTAAACCTATTTTTATTTTGCACGATAAGTAACTGAAAAGTATTAAACTTTTATATTATCACATCGACTCCACTAATCACAAAATATTTTAAAGAACATCTCAAATATAATAAGTAAAAGTCGTTTAAGATTTATGTATTCAGCCTTTATACTCATACTTAAAAATACTTTCGGAATTTTCTAAACCCCCAACTGTTCTAACAAAATACTGTCATTGGAAAATATTTTAATACTATTCCACTGCAATTCTAAAATGTAAAGTCAAATGGCGATGTTGATTTCCCGGATCGACTTTTTTATATTCCCATTGGACGAGAACGAGCTTTAGTAGAGTGGCAATATATTAGCTTAATGGCAAACTAATTACTCCTGGAATAGCTCTCCAGGACCACGTACTGACTCCTTACGGACTTTTTATGTAATTTAACTCGGTTTCCTAGATTTTGTTAATGAAACATTAGGAAAGTAGATATGGTAATGCTTTTCCGTATTTTGGAATTAATAATGGCAACATAATTATTTAGTTAACTAAACAAACTATACTACATCAATAATCCTGATCTTTGATACGCAAGTAGAGTATAAAAAGCAAAAAAAAATATAATGCGTTTATACAACCAAAAAATATATTTTTCTGAAATCAAACCACTTCGATAACGATAAAACTTGGTTTAAAAATTCCATTTATGAGCTGCAGTCAAAAGCGCATTGCAAGTAAACACGAGAGCAATATAAATGTAGAAACAATATCGCAAAGTATGCTCCGCCGTAGCACTGAAGACAATCAGATGGACACAGAATCGAATGCACTAGGAAAACAAATTTGTATCCTATAGTAAGCACAGAACGGTCTACTTTTGTTTGTTAATAAAACGAAGTAAAATCGAAATGTGGCGGAACAATGATGTAATAGTTTCACTCGAAGAAGGAGGGATAAACGTACCCTCGGGTGAACGATTTGTATTAGCCGTCTAGCATTGTACGTGTAATTGTCGACGCTGGAGGCTATGTAGCCGCGTTGTGCACTCTAACACGTAAGCGGGCCAAATCCGAAAAAAGTAATGAGAACCTTGAATCGATAGCCGAACTCCACTTTGTACTGTGTGCGCCGTCCCAATTCTTGTCATTCGGTTTTTCCGAAAGCATGATAACGGTTTTGTTTCACAAATGCTGCGAAAAATTCAACCTTAATTTTCGGATTGGCAATGCAATAAATGAATCGAATTCTGTTTATATATTGCCAATAAACTGAAAGTGTCCTAGAGTTACGAGTATTGGAAAGTTATTACGTAAACAAGTTTAAAAAAGAATTCATTGTTTTTTGTGACACAGGTTGTTCGGTTTTTTTTTCATTAATGTATAGCAATGGAACAAACCTTATATTTTATACAACAGAATACAAAATTCGGGTTTCCTAGTTAAATGTTCATCGTTAAAATGCACGCACTCGCTTCGATCATATTCTTTCTTTATCCTTACAAACCTTGTCCATCTCTTATCTCGTCCATTTACGTCTTACTTTTACCTTTTTCTCGTCTATACATTTCACTTTATGAAGGAGAAGAGGCACATTTTCTTTATTCACGTCTGCTGAAAGAGCTGAGTGATTGAATTAAAATCAGGCAGTAGTCTTATTTGAAATTAAAATACATAAAAAGTTGTTAACAATAATTATATAACTCGTATTCCAAAATTCAAACAAACTGGATGATTAAATTATTCGGGTAATTAAAAAAAACTTATGTAGTATGTGTTTTCAGTACGAAAACAAATATATCCCTCATGTGAAGCTCACCAATATTAAAAAACCCTAAAATAATATAAGTTACCAGAAAACGAAGCAATAAAATTATCTTAATTGATATTTTATAGCAATTCGTTCACGCACCAAGAAGCTTATCCTTTTACAGTGCTGAAATCGATGGAACGATATAAGCCGATTTGTAAAAAGCAATACATCAGTTTTAATTGTTAGTATATGGTAATGAACAAGTCCAGGTTAAATCATTTTTGTTAATAGCAATCGGTCCTTTGTAGACTTTTGGTGGATCCGTTATATAATTTCATGAAAGAGTTAATCCTGAAATGAGAAAATCAAATAAACATTGGAATTTTATCAGCCAAAACAGAGCATCGACGGCGCCTTATTCAAACCTTCCCCTGAGATTGAATAAGGTTCATTTCATGCGTGTGTGAATACTTTCTCTAAGTCAACATTGCGGACGTAACTCCATAAGTTCACAGAACTGATTTAGGGTCGGCTAATTAATATCCTCAGTTTTTTCCTGACGTTCATTAAAATATTTCAATCTTTTTTCCCTCTTCTTACATAACTTTTATACCTACTTTAACTTTTCCTGTTTTAAAAACACGACTTTGCATGTGGATTGAGCTACTAAATTATTCGTAAATTTTGATTGCCTCGTAGAAAAGCGACCGAATCCTACGGAGGGGCTCTTCATTTTTTGTTCCTATTTCAAGAGACAATTAGGTATGCTAATTCATTTATTCCGCGATGGCTTTGAAAAAAATCAGGATGAAAGATCAGTGGGATTTTGGCAGAAATATTGTTAGCCCAAGAATTAATTCGACTATTAAATTATAAAAAAGAAAAAGTTGCGTAAACACTTGTTGAAAATCCTACACCTTTAGAAATAATCTGAGAATTATTATTAAGATTAACAAAGAATTAAATAAAACTGCTTAAAGAGACAGCTTGGAAGCACAAAAGGAAAGGGAAACTTTGTCCTAATATTTACGAGATGTTTTTGACTTTAAGGAAACGAGCGACATGAATTATATTGCTAAACTGACTATACTGTTACAACTTTAGTTAGTTTTGTTACTTACGCATTTTATACTGACGTGTAAGGAAAACGGGAAAAACAACAGGAACGAGGGGGTGGTGACAATTCAAAGTGTCAAATAATTCAAGGTGTGGGACGACGTATCTCACAATCAGTGAGATCTACAGTCGTTTCGAGCGAGACTCCGTACGTTTTTTCCATCCATTCGGTTTCTTTATTTCGCGTTTCTCCTTATAAATATAAGAGTTCGGCATCTTCGCACGAATTCCCAAGATGAAAAGGTATTTTTCACATGCGAAGGCGGTTGGGCCATGCGCCGCGCGTTGGCTCAGCTATATCTGCTGCAAAGCTTACTGAAATCGATGCATGAGTTATCACAACACAATATTTATTTTCACTCGGCTGCGCCTCTTTATTGAGAACCCATTTTCATAACATGTGAACGCAAATTGCATTAAAAAGAACTGCGGTGGCAATTGTTATGGTCATGTAAATAACCATCAAACGAAATGAGGGACCTAATATTAAGTGCGGCCGCACACCAGAGATACATTTGGATTATAATAATTGTAGCGCCACAGTTGAAACGCGACATATATATCGCCCCCCTATATTCGTATGTAAACCCGCAAATCAAGGACACATTTGCAGTAGGTGCAGTTGGTGGCGAGGCGTTTGTCGCACCAAAAGAATTGAAGATCGAACACGTTCGTTTTATGTGGCGCCGCGCCGTGCTTCAAAAATGACAACAATGACATTTCGAAAATGAAAGACAATACAACTAGACGCTACAACTGTGCTTCCGATGTGCGTATACACAATACATTTGTCGCCGCCTAAAT
>DWJQ01001253.1:0-11407 GCA_018248915.1 Hesperia meskei straton
ATCACATAATTTTCAGTTCGGTCGCACAGCAAAATCCTTATCTCCTCCAAGCCTGCCGTAAGGAACTTCGTTCCAAATAAAAAAAGATCGGTAATTTTTTTTTTAACTTTTCTATTTGTGCATTTTGAAATACAGTCCAACAGTTTTTATAAAGATTCATTCATAGTCCCTGGATTCCGAGTTTTAAAGCTTACGGCACTCCACTAACTGTAATTTTGGCTAAAGGTAACAAAGATGTCATCAGGGGTAAGGTAATAATCCACGTGGTTCTACATCTTACCATTCATCGTCAGTCGTTGTGTTTTAATGATTTATTTTATTGCCACAGACATAAACCTCTTCAACGGTTTAATGCTTATTCCGCGACGACTTGCACGGGGAGATCCTTAGTCAATATCGTTCTTATACAGGCGTAATATATACTTACGTATGATGCACTTGCTAAAGTGATGACTGTGATATACTTGTAAATTTAATTTATTATAGAAAAAAACTATGCATTAGTAAAAACATTTAAAATATAATATGCAGTTTAATTGATTAATTCCCCAAGATCATTACCAAAGAATCATCTTGTTTATTTGATTTTAACAATTTATAACTTAATTTACTAAGAACTAGAGAGGTAAGTAACTCCAAGTAGCAAAATTTAATGGCTAATATGACAAATAACTATTTCTTATTGTGTTTTTCCACGCCGTGCGTGACATAAACTTTTTGCGTGTGGGTGAAATATTTAATTTTATGATAACAAAATCGTGCATGAGTGTCGTCGCAATTAAACTGCGTAGTTAAAGGAGAGCAAACAACTACATTGTCCAGTATTCATCAGTACACAATATGGTGGCCTTGTAACTCAAGGATGAGAATTACACTTTTTTAGAGGCAACCGTCTCAGTCGCAATGTATCCTTAACCGAATTAGAACGAGACTCTTACTAATTGTGTCTTGTTCTAAGTCGGTCACGGTTATCACAGGCAACGCAACAACGGAAGAAGAGTGGTGCTGGTGTGCCTCTGGACTGAGAACCCAGTTTTTTTGCGCTCGTTTGCCAGCTTTATTCCGTAAAAAAATTGGAGTCGTTCTTAAGGAGTAATAGAGGATTCGTAAGATCTAGCTTTCTTGATTTCTATCACAGTTGCAGTGTAAGGGTCAGCTCCGACCGAGACGAGACGCGACGCGACGCTGCGCGCAGTCTTTCAAAGAGCGGCTCAAAATAGAACTTTATTTTCTACACGAAAAGATAACACATTTCATTGTGACAATGACAGTGACATCGCGCTGCATGAAGCAACGTATTCTGAATTGTCACAATGAAATGTGTATCTTTTCGTGTAGAAAATAAAGTTCTATTTTGAGCCGCTCTTTGAAAAACTGCGCGCAGCGTCGCGTCGCGTCTCGTCTCGGTCGGAGCTGACCCTTAGGTAACATTGTCGTTTAAAATGCGACGTCTTCGCGATGAAACTGTAACCAAGATGTTTGTATGCGTTGCAGGTTAATGGGTTGCAATTATAACGGTAATGAAGGCTCTTAACTCGTTTATTCTCTTTCATATATATCTCGATGGCGTATGTACGGTATTGGAGTACGCCCACCGGCACCGGCATAATCACTTCTTACTCTCTTGGGCTTGAAATCCTCTGAGGAACTCATTTTTGAATAAACTGAAAATAAATGTAAAATTAATCAATTCTTGTCCATTCAAGGGCATAATTAGGTAGGGGCAAAAGCGGCAACTGCTCCCCGAGGAAGTTGGGGTAATTATGGTTATTAAACTCTGTAAACCCTTTAAAAATCTATCATAAAAATACGTTTTCTCCGCTCAATCTTTAAACCATAAATGTTTGTAAAGGCAATGGCTACAACCCATTAATTGCGCACGAATCTCTTCTCATTATTGAGGAGGCCTACAGCATACTCCAACACTCTGCTCCAGTGTGCTTTGGTTGAGGAGTTAGTGGCCAACCTTGTATCGCAAGTTTTCAAGCCACCCGAAGGCCTTTCGACATGGCTTAACGACTGCTATCTATCGATAACAAACGGGACCGACGGCTTTACGTGCCCTCCGAAGCACGGAAGCGCTCAAGAAATTTTGCCACTAGCGGTCACGGTGTGGGATGCAATTAAAACAAATTCCATATCGAACGCGAACCCATAGGTACATAGAAAAATGTCAAATTTCAAACAATCTGTCTTTAATCAATACATATAATAAAACTGTAACTTATCGCTGTTTGTGCGCTAATTTCCGAAATGGATGAACGAATTTTTACGGGACTTTTACTGGGAGATAGAGTCTGTGGAGCAATATATACGCTACTTTTTATCCCGGAGTTCCCGCGGGATCGGGCTTCACCGAGGAAAAACTCCTATGAACGAACGAAGTAGCCGGCAACAACTAGTAAATAATTAGATTCGAGAACATAAGTAAGCCAAGGGTTTCACTAGTAATTATAATTACCTGATTGGTTATTATTATTTTCGTGTCATTACCTCACATCACGATCTTAACGCTTGATTGGCGTCGTCGCGTGATGTCGTGACACCTTGTTGGTCGTCTGCTACAACGATCTCAGTCACCGAACACAAGATGTTCAAAGACCCTTGTTAGAGGAATTGACAGTTCAGTGACTTATAATCATTTCAATGATTTTCTCCTTTTAAACTTAGGAAACGATATGGATGTGACTTAATAGAGATATTTTAAAGGAAATATTATTATTGAAGTTTATTTCAGAAACAGTAGATTCTGATTGAGATAATTTGCTTCTTGTTAATGAAACCATGTATTTGTTTTAATTTTCCATTAAGCTTAAATTTAAGACCACTAAAGGCTTGAGACTAAAATGTATTAAAAAAGATTAATTTGGAAATTGCTCCTTTCAAAGTTTACTAAAAACTATCGACAAGAGATAACTATGAAATATAACTTATTAAACTTCATCACAAGCGATATAGTTTATATCATCCAATTAGTTAAAAATATCCCATGACACGAAAAGAAGAAGTCAGCTTGAAATATTTCAAATCATCCGCTTTCTTTCATCATTTCACCGGTCATGAAACATTGATTTGAAAAAACATAATCTTTCTAAGCAGCCAATAAATATTTTCATGTACAGCATGCAAAGTGAATTCCTTCTGATCTAAGCGCATGTTTATTGATAATTGCACCTTTCTCTTCCACGTCAATGTGATGAATGTAAACTGACATTTAAAAATTATCAAGATCATTTCTTACTACGACAATACTGCTTTGGAAAGTTGGCGAGAAAGATCTAGGTAAATGGAGTTTGTCGAATACTTCGCAGACAAACAAGTTTTTGAAATTCTACTTTTAATGTCGGGTTAAAAGAACTTAACTCGAATTCACTCTAAAATTGAACAAACTTTTAAGAATTCATTTGTTAAATTAAAATGCGGCTACCTACTTTCCGTATACAATATCTTCTAACTACTAATTACCTTCATAAATAAAATAGAACACCTATTTCAATTCCAGATTCAAAAAGTTTTAGGTAGAAAGTTCCTTATAGTATCTTCTTATTGAACTGATACGCAACTTTCTAAGTATGTAGGGACAACGTTGTAATTTTGTTTCATGACCGATGAAAATATCTAGACCAGTTAAACTTGTGGAATACTTGCGAGACAAACAAGGTTTTCAAATTTTATTTTAGATGTCGATCCAATAGAAACTAGGTTCGCATTTTCTTGAAAATTCCTCTTCTAACTCGAGAATTTCTCTTTGGACTTTCTTTACTGGGTCAACGTAGTATTTATAGTACAGTCGCGTGCGATCGATCGAATGAATCTCGTAGGATGCGGTTCCAAAAAAATTTAAACGAATTCCGGGTTAGAATGTTTCGTTCCATTAACTAAATAGACTGATGAACGATGTTTTTACGTCTCGTCGTGACACCATCCTTTTTTCGACAGTCGACTTAATCCAGCTTAGGATTTAGACGAGATAACAAAATATGAGCAGTTTTAGAGATACATAATACTTGTTACAGCGTTCCGTAAATAATACACATAATTTTATACCACAACGTGCGCTTTTGTCGGACTTGTCTTCACGCTGTGATTTTCACAAAATTTTATGTTTATTGCAACTTTAGTATCCTTATTGTGAGGGTAAATAGGAACTTCTGTTGCAATATGCCTTAGAAACAGCAGTTTTGTGGTGAATTTAAATTAACGTGACAGTTTTATTGAGCTTCATCAACTTTATATCGCCATAAAGAAGCTGGACTAACATCACACATAATCGAGCCCATAAAATATTTATAGTTACTCACCATCAGATGCAAAGCATGTTCCTTCGCAACTTCGAATATCAAGAAGGCAAATCTGATTTTTTTATTGACACCAGGAAGTTGTACCAACATTTTTACGCGCGTAAAACGAGTAAACCTCGGAAACCCATTAATGGGCGTTTTAGGGTAGTATCACACGTATTTCACTCAAAACTGTAAATATCGAGGAAGCATTAAACGATTACTTGTGACGCAAACCTAATGTATTTTTAACTACACAACATATAACTACCGTTACCAGTTATCGACTAATATCGAGTACGAACAATTTTCACACTGAATTACGCGAGTGCAGTTACTTCGGTACATGATATTGCTCTTGTTTACATAATGCGCTTGAATTGCGTATCGCTGTTATGTGGTGAATTGATTGCTTATATTAGTATAGTCTTTCCAAAATTAAAGAATATGGATAATATTGTAACTGTATAATTGATTAAATTTAATAAATGCGTAAGCCTGTAACAAATCTACCATTTATGTAGAGATTATGTAGTAAAACGAAGTGATTAAAGAGAACAAGAGAGTGAAATAGAGATAGGGAGAGGAAGACCTAGATATAAGATGCTTCATTGGTGATTGTACGCTGTCATGCCAAATAACATAAAGGAGGAGGTGAAACTACATATAGCTGAAACCGTCACACTTCCGTCAAACCAAAGAATGTTCTTACGAAAGAAACATTTTGGGTGTGAAGTGAAGTAGACGTGGAACACTTACCTCGTTATATCTTGCAAAAATTCATAGCTATTAAAGCAGACTACGATTCGATGGATGTTGCTGTGGACAAATTAATCTGCTAATCCTTTCTTTAAACCTAATATAGTAATAGTTGCCACTGCAGCTATAAGATATTTTTTCATATAATAAAAAAAAATTTAAACAACAAAAATTAACTAAAACCAATTGATCTCAAGCAATATTGTATTTGTTCTCTTTCCTAACAATGAATCATGAATCAAAGTTTCGCGCTACGAAATCCATTACAAAACGTAACTGACCAGCGGGTACTTTGAGTTATGGTTTAACAAAACGCACAGTTCCCAGCCTTGAGTTGTAACTCAACCAGTATCAACAATCTAGTGCACGCCCTAGAGTAATGATTGCAATCGTAAATTATTAAATATTTCGAACTCTGAACTCTGCATATTATTTCGTGATATACGACGCAAAAGTTGCAGTATGAGGCTTCATATTTTAGCGAATGTCGCTGAAGTTAGTCAGCTCGAAAGAGCCATATTAACCGGGAGTGAGCAATTCAGCGAGGAGGTACCAAACTTATGAAAGTCATTTTAGGTAATAAGAAAATGGGAGATTTTAATAAGTATAAATAAGGTTTATAAAAATGTATGAATTCAAGAAGTTTTGAAAGATAAAGAAGTCAGAGTAGAAATGATGGCTAATACGGAATAATTGAAGAGAAAAAAATATTGCGCCGACCCCAAATAAAATTGGGAAATTGGCAGGAAGATGAAGATCAATGCAAGAGGTTTAAGAAAAAGTTAAAGACGATTCCCAAAATTTAAGAAGCATATTAAACAATGTGATTTGTTAAGGTCCTTGGAGAAGAATAGGGATAATAAAATAGTCGGTTTGGAACCGAGATCTTGAAAGTATTCTTTTCGAAAGATTTTTCAACTGTGGTTCGATGTATTTACATCTAATATAATTAATAGAATCCAAACAAAGAATATAATGAAGGCCGAATGTTCAAATTCACTTGCGCAAATATCAGACTTGCACATGCTATCGAACGTTGATATGTTTCACCAAAAACTAAATTTGAAAGAACTCCTATATGAAATTGCACTTGCGTCAATACATTTTATCGTGAATGCCGCATGATTTTATTTGTTTTCAGATATTGAAAGTACACAAATGATTCAGTTATTAAAGAATGTAAAATTTCCATTATTTTTTATATTAAGACGCGTACCTACATGGCAAAGAGTCAGACCGCATGTACACATGACTACCAAGAAGTATGTAAAGATACTGTAAAGATCCAGTCTTACCTACATCGATACAAAACACTGTAAAATACATATATTTGCTTTATCTGAAGTTGATCGGCAATATAACTTTCGCGATTTAAATGGGATTAAAAAATCTCTTTCTTTTCGGGCAAAAACTCAATCGATGCGTTTGGTACTTAATATCTTAGAACAATACGCAATGCTTGAAGAAATTTTTTAATCATATGCCTGTTTAAAATTTACTGGGTAAAAATTCGCTATTATTTTTACACCTTCGTTATTCACTCCTTTGTCACAGACAATCAACGGGACAGTTGATCATGCATACTTAACTAAAGTAGCAGGATTTTCGTCAATGACTCTCAACATAAAAACAATGGATAAGCGCATGTTGCACTTATCATTGCATATTCCTTTTGCAAATCGTCCGTCTCTGTTGCAACATAGTTGATTTATTCAAACTGCAAGACGATTACGTCGAAACCGAATTATGATTTCATGTCAAGTCACGCCTTGTTACTCCAAACCGGTTCTTACGATGACGTGATAAGGAAATCTGTTGTGCCGATGAGAGGATCAAACGTTGGCATTGAAGTAAAGATGGGTGAGTCAGAGTCGTGACTGTCGCAAGGTATAGGTACCTCGATTTCTATTTCATATGGGCCCGTTAGGTAGATCCTTGCTAGAATTTAAAATAGCGGCTACAAGCAACTTACATTTGAATACGATTTGCAGAAATGTTTCCTGTAAATTATTTACAAAGTATCAAAGTACAGATATTACGTCTTGATTAAAAAATAGCAATAAAAGTAATTTGTATAAACTAAATGTAAGTAATGGTGTAAGTAAATAATGGTTCATAAACAATGTATGCAAAATTGGCAAAACTCTAACAAAATTTCGATAAGAAATTTAAAATAACAAAATATGAAGTTTAATGCCGACGACTACTTAAAATCATCTCTTTTAAATATTCATTATTAACAAAGCGTATATTGTGACGTGTAAGACGCATCCCGAAATCGTTAACGAAAAAAAGGACAGTGAGAAAAAATATTTTCGAACAAATAAATTGCAAAATTTCTCTCAAATATTATAGAACAGAGTGGAACAAACCAGAATCGTGAATCCATTTATTGAGACTGGCAAATCAAGTGGTCAATACATCGGAGACCCCCGTGAGTCACATCGACTCGTAATCGCTTTAGTATTTACTAACAAAGTGATCAATAAATGTTTAAGACAGACGATAACAGGTACGTATTACTATTAATAACTAACCAGATGCATTAATGGCTAACGATCGTTATCTTGCAAATAAATCGTCTACAGAATATCTGAACTCGCCACAGTTTAAAGATAAGAGTTTAAAGCTATTAATAAAGTTATGTTTAGGAAATACTATGTTAAGACTTTGTCACCATCTCTCGAACTTATGTAGTTTGGTGCGTTTTGTGCTAATGTCATATGCATTTACGGACTAAATTTTACTCTATCTTGAACACTAGGAACAGAATAAAAAATGTCTTCGAATTGACCTGACACCCTATATCTGCTATAGATATCAGTAATTATATAATGCTTCCAAAAATGTATTTGTTTTTCTTTTATCCTGCCCATGTACTACGGTGAGGGGCATCTAATCTTACACACGACTGTCGTAACAAACCTAAAATCTGATAAATACTGTAAAATTAAGTTAGCATTACTCTGTTCTTGGAAGTAGTTCATTAGCCCATCTCGCATTCAACGAACGATGCACATAACAAGCAGTAAACATAAAGAAAATTCTACTGTAAGACATCTAGCGAAGAGACGCATCTTATACTAAGAATAACAGAAACTAAGCCTATACGTATGATAGTTGTTGAATATCCTCGAGCTATCCTTTTGTCCTTTGACGTCCCCAGACGCTCAGCAAAGACATTTCCTCCACAGCAACGTGGAACAATTGTGTATAATGCATTCACTAAGGATTGCCCTAAGGCTTGTCGTGTTTACCTTTCATCAAAATTTGGCAGTGGCGTTCTTAGGTTAAAAATGACATGGAAAAATTCGTGACTAGGAAATAAGAAAAGAGAAAGATGACTAAAAATGTTTTGATGCGAAGTGTAGCAGAATTATACGCTGGTATCTGGAATGGACTATGACTGACTAATCGAAACGCTTAGGTTTAGAGAATAGGGTTTTCCCAGATTTATTGTATTTACTACAATGAGCAATAAAGAAGAAAACGGACGGTCAAAAAATTATACCGAGAGGATAAAATGTATCTCAAAATATAAATGTGACTTAAACTAGTAATATGGTTATTTTTATACCACTGAAATAATGGTTCAAAAAGTACCACAAAGACCAAAAAACAACCAAAGAATACCTGAAGAAAGGAAACGGACGTAAAATGCACTCTGAAATCCCTCTTTTTAAATAGTTTTTTTAACAGCAAGTTTAGTTACGAATGACCATTGATGAATCCATCAATTATTAAATGAATGAGTTTTATCAATAAACCTTGAGATATCATTCTGGTATCAAATAAAGTAATGCCTGTCTGATTACTCCGATATATGTATTATGATAAGATTCCCAGCTTGAGAAAAATATTTAAATATCAAGAACGAATTGGTTTTTTTGTTTATAACGTAAATATTGAAGTATAATAATAAGTTTGTGCTCGTGGCTTCGACCAAGAGAACGTATTATCAAGACAAAAACCATCATATCATATCATCTAAATTAGTTCAACATATCAGAGATAGACGACAGTCAAATTGACAGTTATTTTCGCATTTTAATAATTACACTGGGTATATACCTTCCTGGAAAAACAACAGTCATTGACACTTCGACTACAGTAGATTAAAGAATTAATCCCTACGGATAAACAAAGAATACTGTGTCAAGAGCCTTAGCAACTCATTAATACGGGAAGCTTAGCCTCCCTGAGGGTCAATGCTTGTTAAGAAACAATTTTCTTAGGCACAAAAGGCACTGGTTTTCTTTTGTTTCCTAATGTGTAGAGGATTGTTTATGCTATGCAACTTTACGTTATAGCCTAGTAAACTTAAAAGTAAATTTTTCTTAGTTACTATATTTTCTTAGTTACTATGTTTGCGAGATTCTTTAAACTGGCATAGCATTTTTATCATAAACCGATTGAAATAAAAAAAAGTTTAAATGTTGAGTTAAGCTTACCACATTATATTAGTGAAAACTTTACCCTAATAGTTTTTTTCTGAGATAAGGCAAACCACATAGAAAAATAAAAAAAATTCAGTTCTGTTGCGGTAAATCTATGCCCACAATAATCGTTTTTCTCAAAGTTATATATTTTATGTACAGACAGGGATCAATAACAGATTTATTATATGTAAGTATACATTCCAACACGCACGTTATCAATGCTAATGCATCAGTTATTAAATAAAAAAATATAAGCAATCTTCATTCGTATGTTTATGTGATGCCAGTGTTTCATTTTTTCTATTTAATTTAGCTACTCGTAGCTTTATCTTCGCGTTGCATCATACATCGCAATTACTAAGACAGTTTTATATCAGTGCGATGGTGATTAAATCTTTGAAAATTTCATAACTCCAGTATTTCATTCTTCTTTTACAGCCAATTAGGTTACAACTACAACCAGGACGTCAGCGCAATTATCATTTTTGTAACTTTTTGATGTTTAACTAATCACACTGCATTACGTAGAACTATTACGTAACTACTAATCATATCAGCTATAATAGGTACTTATCATTAGGTATAGATCATCTCACCTTAACTCAGCTTATACCTAACTTGATAGTTAGGCCCCGCGTGTTGCGTGTTCCCTTCTATTTGAACGGTAATTTATTAAAATTAGCTTTTAACATTTTTGTACGTGGGACCGCACGACGAGCACCAGCTTTCGAATACAGAAAAAAATTCTCAAATCGGTTCACCCATTACAAAGTTATGAGGTAACACACTTTTGTGTGTAAAATAAAAAAAGTCTAATCGAGAACCTCCTTTTTCGAAGCTTGTTAAAAATATTTCTTACGTTGCAATTTTTCAGGTAAAGACGTTCTGAAGAAAAGCAGGCGCTAGTAAATTTTATAAAATACAGCCGACAGTAGAAAAGCGCAAGCCTGGCTCAAGCCAGGACTTAGCATATGAGATAAGCATATGAAATCCGTCCTTACACCGACTTATCACAGACTCGGTTGCAACGGAACAAATCTACATTCAGGCTTCACGTGGCAGCTTATGCTAAATGAAGTGAAAATTGCCAAGGACTTCTAATATATGTGTATTTAACACTTACGTCGATACGTTTTCGAAACGTTGACATCCTAATCAGTTGTGTTGATTATGGAACGACTGAGTTTGGTTTTTGGATAGGGTTTAGATGGCAAAATGCACATGGCTTCATGCCATGGGCTTATTTGTGTTTGAATAAAAATATAACATTTACTTTATATACAACTATTAAAGAACACACTTGAGTCGTAAGACTGAAATACTGAAATGTTTATGTTACTATGTATGCATCATTAATTATTTAACATTAATGATTTAAATGATGATGTTTCTAAGTGCAAAAAATTATTGCACGTAAATACAGAATACTACGTTTTATTTTAACTAACGTTAGCATGCCACTAGTAGAGTTACCATCGCATTTTACATTCATAAGATAAGACTTTCACAGTGTTCAAGCAGCGAAGAAAAATCTCCAAGTAATGACAGATGGCACAATTCATTCATGGCGTGCGATACAGCTATGTAGTTTTTACTCGTATACCCGTGACCGTAGAACCATCCTTCCCACAACAAATTTGATTACAATGGGATAATAAGAAATCTTAAGTCGTTCCAAGTATTCAATAGAATCAATTTAGTGTGGGAATAAGCGCTCCCGCGCGATAATTAGAGAAATCACGATATAACGGAGAGATTGAAAAATCGTATTGTATGAAATGGCAATACAATCGTGGAAATTATTTGGGTTTTTTACTATTGAGGTCAACGTCCATTAGATGGGTTCGGTTAGGTTTTTAGGGTTCCGTACCCAAAGGGTAAAACGGGACCCTATTACTGAGACTTCGCTGTCCGTCCGTCTGTCACCAG
>DWJQ01001254.1:0-11406 GCA_018248915.1 Hesperia meskei straton
CGGCTATTGTTCTATTGTTCGCATGGCATGTTTATGGCCCATATTGTTTATTGTTTAGCGACGTAGATACGCCAGGGCTGTTACAATATTTTAACTGTAATCAATAAAAATACGTTTGTAATAATTCGCAATGAGTTATAGAAATAAATTATGGAGGAATTTTTTTTGTTAAGATTACACATTTTTTATTACCCGAAGACAGGGGGTATTTTTTATAAACAAAATTGCAGTACCCATTTAAGTTTACATAATATATACATAAGATTAGTAAACAGTAAGTGTTCTTAGTTACACGAGAGTATTTATTAGGTAACTTAACGCGAAGCATTTCATCTCAGTCCTTTCGGAGACGAGACGTCTGTGATTAATCACCTTCACATACGTTGGATCTAGCCATTGTCCCGTTTATGGTTGATTGTAAATGTCCACGGGATGCAGGGACACTCGACGTAAGATAAATTGCACTTTCGTTGATAACTCCTTTGCTGGTGATGAAAACAATATTGTATCCGACTGGGTGGGCTCGATTAGTGGTGTGCGAGAGAATTTAGCATTGTGTCAAGGCGGTTTAAAAGATTAGGATGCAAAATAAGACAATGACGAAGCGGAGGAAGTTTTCATTCAATGAATCAAGAATGAAACTTGCAGACGACGACGTGGGCGGCATAGATTGAGATAAGATGAGCTCGTTGGAATAGTATTATGCTAATACGTTACAAACGTTTGGATGTTACTCAATATTCAAGAGAAAACGAATTTGCACTCAAGCCTTTGGCATACAACTAATCCAAACTAATTTGCGAGATGGCGAAATATACCTCCTTGGCAAACTCCCATTGCTATTTCAAAAACAGATTAAAATTTTGTTTCTATTATCAGATTCTCAAAATGACGTTGAAACCAAATAATATCGTAAGTTAATGAGTGACGTAAATGAGCAAAATAGGTCATTGAGTAGAATGCAGCTTGAGTGAAGTTAGAACAAAAGCTTCATAAGCTCTTGGTTTGTGCTTATAGGGCGTTCCACTTCGTCGTCTCTACTCGAGAGCTGACCTAGCCAAAACAAGACGTATTATACTCTAGTAACCTGGTACCCTAGCTTCGTTTCGGAGATAAATGTTACGTTTACTAAACATCGTTTTTTCTTAAGCGTTTGATTCCTTATTATATTTTCTGCTTAATTAAATTAATTTGAAGCTAACAATAGTGTAACCTCTTTTGGTAAGCCTACGTTTGTTATTGTGTAATATATTCATTATGAAACGAGCAGCTGTAAGAATAAAGCCTATATTAAAAGTTAGATAATTTAATAAGATACGTGCGTAGGCGAGTATATTGACAAATAGTAATAAAAAGTTTCGTGTTAACTGATGCGGTAAATTAAAGTCGTAATATGATCTTCTAACAATCAGAAAAGTTTATAAATTAATCTGTTATATTGTAATCTTTTAATAATCAGACAATCATTATTAATAACATCCCAAGATTAGTTATCAGCCCAGTCTTAATATGAGTCTTGTTTTGTGTCGGTTACAGTGTTGTCATGGGCAGTAGCTGCAGGGCGGTGCTGCGAGCTCGTTTGCTGTCCGGAATCCATGACAAACAACTAATTGGTTTGATTAAGATGGTTCAGTGGTTACTTCCAAACTTTCCCATTAGCTCGATATCGATAGATCGATATCAGAATTGTAACCAATAATAGCTTATCGGATCGGAATAAGCAAACGATATCCTATGGGGATAAAAGCTGACCTCCCACCACGGACACGGTACGAAGTAAGCCAATCAATTAAGTCCGTCGGTCTCCGGTCGTCGCGCGACGCCCAAGTAATTGGAATAGATATTTTACCTTATTTGTATCGTATGTTCGATTTGCTTGTACATTGTGGTCTTCAACTCCATCTCTTTGTTTAAATTGATTGCATTTTGTTCGCTATTGTTACATGTTTTCTAACTAAAGTTACAAATTTGTCTAGGTTTGATATTGAGTTGGCAAAGGATTAGGTAGGTAAGTTGGCCATATTCAGTAACGATGAACTAGATTTTAAGAATTATTAAAATTATTTCCTTTCAATTCAACGGCTGTGGGTAAAGCGTTTCTATTGAAATAAAACTAAATAGCTCTAATAGCTAACTCTGAAAAATTTGTTTCTTGTTTTCAGCTTTTGTGTACGAAACCTTAAACTAACTCTACCTATTTCGTCTTTGCCTCTTTATTATACTATACAGATAAAACTGGAGAACTCTCTCGTTTCTAATATGAGGTACGTATTTTCATGCGCCGGTCCAATATTCTTCTCTGGAATCGAGTAAACAACTAACGCGAGTGCATCCGAGCCGAGTGCTTTGAAGATCATTTTGCTGAAAGGCTAGAACCCTAGAACTTCTGCTACGTAAACAGTAACAGGGCAGTGTTCAGAAAAATCATTCGCAATCCTCGATTCTCACATACACCTTTTCGTTTGTTCATGTTGAGAACATAAGAAAATAAATGCGTATTTGCCTTGATGAGCAGATCTTAAATAAGAAGGAACGAATAAAATATCGGATGTACATACTCTCGTTCTAAATAAAACACCATATTTTTGAGACATAACTTTAAATTAGATGTCCAGCTGTGCTGTAGCAAAAACATGTTAAAATATTAAATGTTTGTAGCCGAAATTAGTCCTCCCCAAATGACAAAACTGTACGGTCCACATACATAGATTGTCATTCTGATTGAAAAACGTAGAAACACAATACATGAGAAATGATTTAATACGTGTGGCTGTGAATTGTGTGTCTAGCGATTGTTTGACAAAGTGAGAACGGGACCAGAACGTAGATCAAAATTAATAACTTTTCATTACAAATTCAATTTCCAAGACAAGATGACAAGATATAGGAGAGGATTTATATTTTAAATTAAATTGTAAAATCTGTCGAGACTTCTGAAAACATGTCATTATAAGATAAGCTACGAAAACAAAATGAAGGCATACATCAGATAAGATGGAAGTACACAAGACAAGTACAGTACAAGTTTGCAGAGTCAACATTATAATATGCGACAGTGCGTTCGATACAGACAGCGTAGACAACAGCTAGACAATAGTAGCGTACTCCAATACGCTCGCAGACGGCCGAAAGCTATTGTTTGGTTTCCCTGGTTAAAGCCGGCTTTGTAGCGGTGAGTGGTGGCCTGCATCGGTTTAAAGTTTCGATTGGATCGATTTTTTGTTGCCACGGAAGCTAGGGTCGAGCATTACGTGAGGGTTACGTGATACCATCGCACTTTTGAAAGGGTTAGGGTAACACCTGGTGTTATCTAAAATCGATTGTTCAAAAGCTTTATCGACGAAGCCAATGATAAATTCGCGCTCTATCGCCGTCCTAAGGGCGGCGAGGAGAACGATTGATTTAAGAATCGTTTCAGCTTAAGAGTAGTTCGTACATATGCCAATAAATTTTGCACCTAATAACTTTTACACATCCCTAATATTTTTTCTTCTTAAATGTTTAATCTAAGTTCATAAATTCAAAAACAAACTTTAATATTCTCATTAAACTTCATCATAATTAAGTTGTTACTTTCTTGAGTTCTACTTTTCTTAAGGTGAATATTAGAATTTGCGAAGATTACATCTTCGAGAATAATCTTCTATCGTAATGTTTGGTTTTTTAAATTATAAGTACTTAAGTAAGACTCTTTTGCACACCTACCTGCGAAAACGCAGACTTATTTGAAAAAATATTCACGTGTGGTAGCATCTCGTCGCATAATTATGTCCTCGTACAAAGAGCTCTTGCCAGCTGGCGAACGTTGCATAACAGTGTTAACGCTGCATCCTCCGTAACCGTACGTAAGCCGGTTTCGTCATGAATGATTAGCCACAAGCGTTGCAATCCGCACGTATGAATGGAGCTAGTGATGCCGCTCGATAGGCTACTATCGATAGACTATCGATAGTCTATCGATAGTGTGGCAATAGTGAGACTATCGATAGTATTGAAAAAATCAATACTATCGATACTATCGATAGTATAAATCATGGTAATACTATTGGTTATCTGCAATAGTATCGATACTATCGATAGTATTTTACTATCGATAGTACAATACTATCGATAGTATCGATAGTAGTATTTACTATCGATAGTACAATACTATCGATAGTATTGTACTATCGATAGTAAAATGCTATCGATAGTATCGATACTATTGCAGATAACCAATAGTATTACCATGATTTACACTATCGATAGTATCGATAGTATTGATTTTTTCAATACTATCGATAGAACTATCGATATCCTAACTGATTTTCAAGGTCAACAATCGATAGTGAAACTATCGATAGTTCGGCATCATTAAATGGAGCCCACACGTTGACGCCTGTAACCGGGTCTGGCTCGCGTGACGTCACATTGTCACACGGTGCACCGCGATTGTTCACTTTGTCGTTAACAGTTGTAAGTTCCGCTATTCTATAGGTTTTAACTAGAGTTTCGCAATGGAATATGGATCTTTATCGCGGTATCGTGATCGACTGAGGTTTCTTTTGGTTTTTTCTATTTTGAATATTTGGGTCTAAAGCTCAATAGAGGAAGCAGGAGTTTAGGGAAAAGTTAATCTGATCGTTGTAATTATCTTTTGACTGCTTCTAAGCTAAAGTTATTGTAACTTTTATTATGTTTACGGTCATTATTGTAGCTGCATAAGACTCAAGTTCATATTTATTATGGAATGAATATAGCAATTGAGCATGCAGCACACTGAACAGTACCACCGATTCCTGCCATTCTGATAACTTACTGACACAGAATTAGACTCAAATCCGTGTTATGGTGGCTAGTTAGGTCACAGGCTGTGTAAGAACGAGGACTTTAGTTGTTAGGTTATTATTGTTAATTCCTCCATCCATCTATGTAGCTGATATTTATTCACTGTGGAACATAAACAGTTTATTGAATTACATATTCCTTTTATATTAAGTTTAAATCCGGGAGTGAATTCTCCAGCAGAGTGTCGCATCTCGTGTCGCTGTCGAAGCCAATTTATATTAAAAAAGAATAATCGAGGGCAGTTTTAATAAATGTGAAGCAAGCTTGTACAGTTTTAATAAGAGGTCCATTTCGATGGAAATGAACTTTCAGGAAAGTGGCGTGCTGTACACATTATAAATACAGTATAGTAAATGCGTAAAACATTGTACAAACAAACATGACCTTTTGAGAACAGAGACGCTCAAAATCTTCGCAACGTATCTTTGCAGAAATTTTACACGATTATAATATTAGTTGTAACGGCATTGAACATCGGCTTGCTCTTTTACACTTCGATTGATTGAGAGACTTTTTGTGAAAATAAAAAAATATCAGAATATGCATCTATGTGTGCTAAGCATATTGCTAGTTTATGTATAACTTTTGTGCCTTGTTTAATAGTGCTGCAATTTAATACCATTCCTGCTCTCGGACATTTACAATTACTAAAGTGTTCATTTATTATTTTAAAATTATCCATGTTTTATTCCTATTTGCGAAGCTCAATAGTAATTGATATCTTTGTTTAAGGGTTTCTTTGCATTACCGTCTTAAGTTATAACCTAGCCCTCGGCGAGCGACGAATGGAAGCCATATAAGATTCCAAATTAATATTCAAGGGTAAAATGATTCTTAATTCCACGTATTTTAATATCAACGGCAGTGAACTGGATGACCTAATTTCATGCATAATTCTCTTTTAAATGGAGGTTTAAATGCCGGCGAAAGATAATAGTATCACATTTGCATTTCAATTATAACTGCGTTACAAGCGCGGCGATACAGATCTGCGGTTTGCACCTCCGTACTCGTGTTGCCCTTGTTTATTGTTCCTGTGTCGTGGACGTGTTCTTTGCATGTTCAGTTCACATGTGAATTGCAATTTTCAAAGGTTTTATCACTACTATCTGTTTTTGTTCCAACCCGTTTACGGTGTGTCGATTTGTTTTTGTTCCTGCAATTAAGTAGGCCCAGAATTTAGTGAGTTTGTTAATTCGTGTGCTGCTAGTTTTTAGGCCTTCATATGAAATATTTGGAAAAGCTTGCCGATTTATCCTATGTAAATAACTGCTCCATTCTTTGTTCTTTTAAG
This sequence comes from Hesperia meskei straton, assembly GCA_018248915.1. Taxonomy (NCBI): domain Eukaryota; kingdom Metazoa; phylum Arthropoda; class Insecta; order Lepidoptera; family Hesperiidae; genus Hesperia; species Hesperia meskei. Next base: position 6,122 of record DWJQ01001254.1, read on the forward strand.
CGAATATATACACTTAGTAAAATAATGTCTCGACGTTTTATCTATGTATACTAATTCTCCCATAACATAAGTTTCTAAAAATAACTCGAAATTATTTTGCTTATGAATTTGTATCCGTAGCTTTCCTCCGACGATCTCTTATTAAGGCGTTGTTGCTCAGGAATAAAAGATAATCGCGCTTCAAATTATCCATCTTCCCGACATGGCCATTTTCTGAATAGGTTTTGAATTATGAAAGAAATACATGTTTGCCTCGTCACTCCAGAACTACATAGTTGTTATAATGAATTTCGTATGAAACCTTCATTATGTAGAAATAGTCTGGAAATATGTTTTTCTCTATTCATATTTCTCTGTGTATTTCCCGAATATTCGGCTGTATTTGCTGTACGAAGTTTCATTTCTGTTCTGGAGGCTCTTTCATGTGAAATGGACTTGTAAATCGATTTATTGTTATTGTAACCCAATTATGGGCCTTTCAAGAATCTATTCAAAGCCATTCGATTAAACAAATCAATGTTTGTTTAAAGAGAATGTTACATTTTTGACAAAATAGGGAAGATTTGTTTGCTTGTGTAACGTTTGATTTTTGTCCTGCAACGTGCTCATGATGCATTTTTGATGAAGGTGATTACTGACTATCAGTTGGCTTGTCAGTTTGCCTATTTATATGTATGAGGCTAAACAGGCGGATAAAAAATCATAAAATATCATACTCATAAATGGTGCAAATTAAAATGGGTTGTAGCTAATCGATCTTCAGGAAACTAAAACCTTGTTTCATATTCAGCAGAATTAACGTGCAAAGGAGGTTGTTTTGGACTCTAAAGACAACTAACCAGACCTCTTAATCTGAAAGTTACACCAATACTACAATTTACAATACAGTGTAGCGATCAGAAATAGTGATCGTAAACCTAAGTCGATACTATCAACCGCGTCGAATGTATTTGAATAAGAGTTTCAACATAGGCCCTTAGCGGCTTTACGGTCGTAAGCTGTCTTACTCGCTATTAGCTTTAAAGTGAGGTTTACACGTCAAAGTCCTATTGAATGCTTCACGAAGACAATAAATGAGACTTTCCATTTCACTTTCAACGCCTCTTTGTTACAGCGTTGATTTTCTGTATATTCATTGATCATTTTCAATGCTTGATTTTGATTAAATGTTTGCTTTTTTCTATAATAATATTAGGTTTCGTCATAAAACAATTCCAATAAAAATAACTGTTGCCAAATATCTTAGCCAGGGGTAAACATTTTGAGCATTCTCCTACTGGAGGGCACAATTAACAGGCAGTAGATATGTAAGTATCTTTTATCAGTTGTTTAGTCTTGCCGAAACCATTCGAGTGGCACAAATGCTACTTACACTTTAGGCTGGTCAATATCTCCCAAGTATCAGTTCTGAAGGAACGCGATGAACCAGGTGAGAAGAGACCCTTGTCAAACTGATACGTAAAAGCAAGCTAAACAAATTCAATTAGGCGTCGCAAATATATTTGATGTACCCAAACAAAATTTTGATTTAGCGCCACGGCCAGTTCAAACAGTGTTTTCGTGCAGCGCGACCTTCCACGTTTTACTTCGCGAGCTGATTGCTTGTTTACTAATTCACCTGTTTGTCCCACATCTCGTGTCATTTCACATTGTTGACGCACGTCGCACGGCTTTGTCTGTTTGATCGTATGTATCACGCATGTTTAAATGGATGTTTGTTAACCCTTTGATGATTGAATGTTAGTGTGGGATTACCATCTTTGAAGTTTATGAAGTTGCAATGATGACAACACAAAATAAAAAGTGTAATACAAAATGCATGAATAGTTCCAAAAGTTGTAAGTATTTGCTCTGTTACTGTTTCTAAACGCCAAAAATCAATAGGTTGAGGTTCTGAAAATATTATGTGAAAATTTTACATGCGTACATTTTACGTGCAGTAAGGTTTGAACGGGCAATATGGGTGCATGTTTTCGGGATATTATGACAATCGTCAACGCTTTCATCGATTGACGCGGCCATTTTAACAAAACAATCGCTCAGTTTTACCAGCTTTTGTACAGTTTCGATATACCCCTTCTTTAGCCGATACGCAAGAGGAAAAGTGCACTCGTAAAACGATAGTTCGAAGACTGAAGTTGATTGAATCCATATTATACGACTAAAGCATTAAAGGCGATCCCGGAAATTGAATTCTAGAATGTAAATGCAAGTGCGTTGTTCAATCAAAGAAGCACTATTTTGCAAGATGCCAACTCCATTGAATTAATAACTGTAAAATGTAAATTTTGAACGTTTTTAACAATTATAAGTATGAATAGATTTGGCTGTCTACCTGATGTATTCCATGACGCAGTTCATACCTCACTGCCACAGATTCTCTACGAAGATAAAGCATAAATTAGTGTAATGCCAAAAACTGGTTTTCATTTTTTATTAACGTATGATGATAAATATTCGTCTATAGTATTAGGCTGAGATGAGCTCCCAAAAGCTAAATCACAACATTTAACTCGCTCTGAAATCGGCGAGCGATTTGACCTAAATGGGCCAATTCAAATTACGTTGGCTCAAATGATTAATGACGCATTAATTCCAATTAAAACACTTCTAGTCATTCAAAGGCCGCTTGTTCGCTATTTGAAGGTCTTATTAACACTTGCATTGTGTGTGTTTAGTATTATTCATGTCTAAATGTAGTCTCTGTTTGTACGTGTTTTAGTTTTATCGCGGTACCATATTTATGCTAGGATAACAAGTTTTACTTTATAAAAATCCTTAGAAAAAATGTGTGGCAAAAAAGTGAATGTGGATGATTTCAAATCATTGTTATGTAAAGTCATTCTCAACAGCTCATTACAAAAACAATAGCACAGCTCTTGCTTGACAATTCTTCGTCATACTGCGAGTCGGTTATTACACGCTAAAACTATTCAGATAAAATCACATTAACTTTTCCATGTAAACCGCAACAAAATCCATAAGTTCAACCTGAATCCTCTGATAAAAACTAGTATAAACGGAGATAGACTTAAAATGACAAATAAATCATACGAAGAAATGATTCCCTTACCCCTCATCCCTTCCTTAATATTTATTCTACCGGCTTCTCTTCACGGAATCCTTTGACAAATAATGCATGAAGTTAAATAGGACCTTACAAGGATTTTGCAGTCATTTGATTACTTCATATATTTTATCAAACCATTTTGAGTAATATTGTTACATAAACTTGGATTTAAGTCCAAATTTAATCTTAGCGTGTCCTTTATAATTTCGTCTCAGACTACTCGATAATGGTATCATCTTTAAGCATCGTTCGAGGATAAGTAACAAAGATCTTAATTCTTATCCGATAGTTTAGATCGTAGGTTCCCAATCTGACTTTACTGCCCAGTATGAGAAAGAAGCATTTCAGCGCCGCGTTTTTTTGGGGAAAAAATTAAAGCAATAATTCAGGTAAGATAACCGCCAAAAACTAAGCAAAGTATTGAAGTGTAACATACTATGAGATTCAAAGAATTTTGAGTAGGTATCTATTTTTTGTATATTTGAATTTAGAGTATCATTTGTACCTTAATAATATACGAGTGTCTTACTAGGTTACGCCCTCGCTTCGCTTCGGGAAATTACATATTTTTCCATTATTTGCAAAAAATTTCTTTGATGCGCCACGCCGCTCCTATCTGTCGTGCGTGATATTAAATTGACTATGTGTAGCTTTCCTCGATACGTAGACTATCCAATATAAAAATATTATGAAATAATTGAACCAATAGTTCTTGAGATTAGCCTGTTCAGACAAACAAACAAACTCTTCAGCTTTAGGTATCATATTAGTATACCTAGATATTTTTTACTAGCTTATAATGTCAACTTCACAATAGGGATCTGAAACGTGAAATCAATTATTTATTACATTGAATTGAAGCTTTGTCAAATTTTAGTTTGATATGAGTATTTATCTTATTTTCAACAGCCTTAAATTTTCATAGAGCCTTAATATTTTCATAGAACTTCCATCGCCCTCAGAGAAGCATTATCGCCCACTTTGAGAAAGTCTGGTTTCGTTGAAGATTGAAAGTTAGGGCTAAGCCGGCCAAGTTTTGTGCAGAATGTTCGATGAAGCCCTGGCACGCTCTGCGATACTTCATCGGTGCTTTGTTGTTTTCAATCAGATTTTATGACAAACTTAACGTTTATGTTGCATTCATCTTGGAGTGTGAAGGTAACGCGTGCGCATAATATTTTACATAATTATTCATACTGTTGTAGGCTGTAAGCAATGAGATTTCATAGCTAAGAATGACTCATACTTTTCATTGACTTGAAAAAAGGAGAGATTTTCAATTTGACTGTATTTTTAATGTTCGTAATCTCATATATGTATTTCTCCTTGTTGAACTGATTTTGATAATTAATTCCTTTTATATTTGAAAGCTAATGCTTGTCATGCGCTCCCATATAAAGAGCATGTCGCTCTTTGATGAGTAGTTTTTGAGTTATGTTTTGACTACGTTGATGATGTTCTCAGTTTTACTTGTGAATATTGAGGTCGGTTATTGGTTTGTTAAAGTTATATCGTACTCTTAGTTGTTCGCAATATCTCAATCCTGACACCAGTCATGGTTATTTCACCTTTGTACAAGTGTGAGAGCGCACATTTTAACCCTGTCTCCTTCTTTCCAGGTGTACATCGCTCTGTTCAAGCCGCTGCGTGTCTCGAGACGGCAATTCCGGCGAGTGCTGATGTGCATGCGCAACGTGCGCCACCTCAAGTGCCATGAGCTGTATGCGCACGAGAAGGTCACCAAGGTCGACAGTCTCTCGCTGGTGCTGTCTGGCAAGTAAGTAGCGTCATCATCCATTTATCGGCCTTTGTGCGTCCGTCGATGGATAAAAGCCTTCCCTAAATTGCGCTACTATGTCAGGTCCTGAGCCTTCTGAATCCAGCGGAAGTGCACTGTCTTCTTCGGGTCGGTAGGCCGCATGGTCGGTGGGCGTCCTATGCTCTTTTTTTGAGACAGGCCCTCCACTCGAGGACCTTTCTTGCCCAACATCTACCGGTTCTTCGAGCTATGTGGTCAGCCCAGTATCGATGTATCTTGATTTAATAATCACTCCCTGCTACTACCAAGTAAGCTTTTTGTCCTTGACTTTGTCTGCGAAGCGGCAGGGACTTTTGTGTGACAGATAAAAAAATGTTTTTGGATTAAGGGTGTTTGTGATGACTTATATCAATACTAGAGAACCGCCCGCGCTTCGCTTCGGGAGACGTAGATAAC
>DWJQ01001255.1:0-11402 GCA_018248915.1 Hesperia meskei straton
ATTCTCACGTGCATAAAACTTCCTTTAGGCTTAAAACTGTTCAGCATTGTCAGTCTACTTTTCTTAAACAGCAGTATCATTAATCTGAGGCTTTTTAGTTGGAATCGACTCCACCAGTACAATCACATGAATTCAAAATCATGATATTTTTTTGCTTCCAGAGACGAAGTCGGGTGGTCTACCATGATCATATTAATTTTAGAAAATTAATAAGAACTCTGAACGTATTTTTATTATGCGACCCTACGTTCATTCTTTTAACACCTTACAATACTTAAGTAAAAAAAATATTAAATGGAGAAACTAATAAATGCACTTATTACACTATGAAGGTATGGATGGACAACGAACAATACATCATAACGGACCCAGGCCAAGTATCGAACCCAGGTCCCCTCAATTATTACGTAACTACCGACAAAGCCAAAGAGCCGTTAAAAGATACAGTGCCTGTACTTTGTGATGTAAGCATGACCTAAAGCGCTAATACTTTCTTGATTTATTTACCTCTGGTCTATGCCTATTAATCCTTGCTACCCTTACTTACCACATACCTTAACTATGCCATCTATAATAAAAATATTCTTTAAAGTTTAAAATAAAATATCCTTCAAAACAGCCACAACTCTAAAAAGAAAACACCATGTAGCGTTTAGATGAAATAATGTATTAAATGAAACGCATTAGCAAATGAAACTTTGAACGTGTGGTAGGTTTGCAGGCGTTCCGTTTTCTTTGATAACTCCTTATCGCCTTGTTTTCCTTGCCTCCCTTAATACGGATATTTCCCGTCTAGACCCGATGCAATTTAAATAAGTAAGCCTTAATGTTAAATATCTCGGTGTATCATTTCTTTTGAGATTTGGTGATTCTTCTTTGCAGCATGGTCCTTGAATGCTGTTGGTAATTCTGGATCGTCATTAATTTTATTTGTTTGTTAATGATGAATTCTTGTTAAAATAGTTTTTACAATGTTTTTACAATTAATACCGAAATACATCAAGAACAAAGCAAGGAGCAGAAAAAGCATAAAGGTCAAGTGAATGATAAGTGATAAGTGGTTAGAATATTTAATTGCGAAGCTAAAATTTGTCTTAATTTAAAATTGTCTAGGCAGTATAATAGAATAATAATGTAATAGAATGAAAAAGCTCTCGTAAATAAAAAATGTGTCTAATAAAGTAATTAACAACCAAATGATAGTCGGGGACAAATAGAACTAACGGACTACTACAGAATTACTACTCAAAAAATCTACTCAATGTTTTTCAACAGCGTAAACGGCTGAAAGTCTATGAAAACAAACATCCAAAGGTGGAAAGTTAATAGCCAATATCACGAACCCAAATGAGCAGCTTAAGATCAATAGATAGCGTTCCTTTCGCATCGTAATCCTTTGGTCGCCCGTAACGGCCCGAACCGAATGATCCTGTAGGACTCAATTACTCGGTCACCCCGATTTACCCACGACCGATCCAATTTGTAAACACGACCAAATCGGAGAAAACTATCCTCGATCGCCCAAGGAAAACTGGAATCTATCCCAATAAACTAAAGTCCGATTCAACAGGAACGGATAAGGCATCACTTTCGAAGTCGATATTGTCTAGTCATGCGAGTGATGACCACAAGCTAAGGGCCGTTGTGCTAAATTGAACCCTAGTTGTGGGCGTTGCGGTATAATTTTGAACGATCAATGGACGTTACATCGTATCGGCGACCTAAACCCCAATTATAGGCCACAAACTATTTTATCTAACACCCGTGTGACAACACTAATCTTATTAGAATCTATTGGAATTGAAAACGTGGTTAGAAAGTGTGGAGTGGACTTCTTAGAATTAGGAACTTGCGACCGCTTTAAGAAGTGCTATGATGGTAGTGTATATTTAAGAGTATGTCTATGACGTGAAAATAGTAAGAAAACATCGTGTTCATATTAAATGTTTTGTAATTTTGAAAGTATTTCGGACCTTGAAACTTTCACTGTAGATTAATCAAAACCAAGTTTGCAAATTACTGTAATGAAATTCACGATTAAGAAGATACTAAAATATGTTAACCAGTTCAAACGTCAAGCTTTGTCGGAGACTCCTTCTAACTTGCACTGGAACAACATAGTGAAATCCACTTCAGAAGACCAACAATTTCATCTAATGGACTGTCAAACACCTAAGACGACAGTCTAGAATTCGAGTCTATGGCCATACAAAAAGTATTGAACCGTCAAGAATAAACAAAATAATCAACTGTCGCTCCATACAAAGATTTTCCTTCCGCGCAGTGCTCACACGTCCCAATGAGGATTGATCCGGAGGCGTCGGGTGCGATCCGAGGCGCCTTAAACCAATTTGTGGCTAATCCATGGCCGGATGTAGATGAATTGACTTGTGGGTGCCGCGCGTGCCGGCTATCGGTTTGGAAACAAACACGTTTACGTGCCGCACTTTGTTAATAGAGATTTGGCGTACAGTGTATAAGGTTCTCTAGATTTCTCAGTCGCACGTCGGCGTCGCCTAACTTAAAAACTCAGATACGTAAATCTAAAAATATAATTCCTTTTTTGGGCACTTCGCGAAAAAAATATTTGTTATTAAATTTTTCTATTGCTACACTACACAGCACAGTATTGGTTCTTTCACTACTCTGTGGTGAATCAGGTATGTTATGACATCCACAAGTGTCAATAAAGATTATGTGTAACTACAGCCTAATAACACTTGAACTATTAAAATGTTCAACAGATATGTGTCTATCATCCCTATAACAAGCTAATTATAAACCGTGTTTGTGGTCTTACAGAATTACTTAATTCCATTGTGACGACGAGTAGCTAAGAGGCCTATAAGCAAATATTAACAGTTTGTTCAGGCGCTGTTTGACTACTGGACATCGGACCGAGCAACTAATGGGTGGAGAAAGCAATAATTGTAAGGTACAGCTTGGTTAGTTGCTCGGAACTTAAGCAACAACACGTGTTGGCACCTTTTCATTTAGTGAAGTAAATTCGAGAATAACATGAATCAATTACATAGAAACAGATAATTAATGGCGCCTAATTTAATATGGTGTCTACAGCTCACGTTTTGCAAATCTGATTAAACTACTTCCACTTGGTTGTGATTAAGGTAGGTATGGTTGAAATGACATTAGAAAAATTAAACAAGTTAACTTTAACGAAAATAGATAACTAATGCAACAATACCGACCATTGTCATTTAATAATACTTCCCAGTCCTAACACATAGGTATACCTCAAAAGTGTGTAGTGTGGGACCGATAGGCAAACATTTAGTTTGTTCAGGCACTGTTTGAACGCTGGACATCGGGATTGTGCAAATAGTCTTGGCGAGTGCCGTAATATGTATTGGTTAGCTATGTATATAAATTTGAGGATAACAGCTAGTAGGTTTGCAAATTTACCTAGGATTATTCAATAGCAAAAATAATTGCCAGTTATGTATCTTTTAACGATGCAATGTGTTCTATCTATGAGTGAAAACTTTGAACAACAGTCGTAACGTTAAACTGTTTTATCATGTCCTGCTGACTGTCTTTGTGAACGACTGCAGAGAATTAAACCCTATAAAAATAACGTAACTATGGACATCCCTCACCGTGTGTCGTCCACAGAAATAAGGGATTTTAATTTCTTTAAAATCATTGTCAATATTAACGAAGTGTAAAGATATTTTTAACAGTAGGTATTATTTTGATTCTAAATGAGTTGAATTGCCATAATTTCCAAAAGAAAAAAAAAATTAAAGTGACCTTTGAAGAAATTGCCCTTACAAGAATGGCGAAAGAAAATTCCTTCCCACGTTTCTTGAGTATTCTAATTGAGTCAACCACAGTGATTTCCAACAGATCACACAAAACTCCCCTTTTTATCCCTTAACCTTAAAGATTTGTTCGCTTTTCTTACCAAGATCAGCTGAGACGACGAACGATATTCTCGCTCAGCTGATAGTCTTATGAAAAGAGAGGAAAAGCTTTTTCCAATTTAACATGTAACGGTAGCTCACTAAGTTGATTTTGACTAGTATGTATCTGATACATGAGTTTTAAAACTGAGGTCTAAACAAGGAACATTACCAACAGGGAACTAGTTTAAACGCTAACTGTGTGTAGGTCGAACAAGTTCTTTCTAGTGGATTATTACCAGTATCGATGGCAAATAGGGGTTGAATCCCGACAAGCTTAAGGACGGATTCAGTGGAGCTTGTAAGAAGCTCCTTTTATTGAATCTCGATTTTTGTAGATTTTATCAACGGGGTTGTACTTTGGCAACTTAATTGTATGCGTCTTTTGAAGGGCTGTCTGGTTTGTAGCAAACGCTCCTTTAATGAACATAAAAGACGAGCTTTACAAGTGTCAGTATAATTGTGGTACTCCCTATTTAATTTTTAATTTCACCGTGCGACTCATTGCTTTTTATTCATTCTTCAAATGAAATATCGCTTGCGTCCTATCATTACGAGCTACCGAGAGGAGCCTTAATTATTATATATTAAAATAAACGAACTTACAGCAAATCCAACCTTTATTAATTTCGTCCGCATTCAGAAAGCTCGCGCATTTAATTGCTGCATTAACAGGGAAATAAAATATATATGCAACTCAAAGTAAAACTTCGCCAATGAAATTTCACAGGTGGTTTCGTTTAGCAATTAACGATCCCGCAATCCTGCGGTTTCATTCCGAACAAACGTGTCCGCAGTAAACGAAAAACACCCGCGCACCGACCGAAAGGGAATGTGATGAAAAAGCCCGATGTCCACATACACTTGAGGAGTAGCAATGAAATTACAAGCGGCGGTCGCGGCCGGTGCGCGTAATATCATTCCATGCGAGTCTTGAAAACGAAATTAAATTTTGCATGAAATGAAACAAAATACAAAGAAAGTGGCCGAACAAAGGTAAAGTGGCGCCCAACGCGGGGCTCGCGGTTAGTTAGTCCTCCGAGCCGGACTTATCGCGGCGCACACCCCACCGTGTGTAATTCGTTTCTAATCATATTACCTTTTTTTTCCTACGTTTCTTTGTACAGTAGCTCTTTACCTTTAGGAAGATGGAATGTTATTAGCATGCAACATGTCAGATTATATTGGCTAACATTGTGTTTTTCTTGGTAGGGTTCCTTTTTAAAAGCAATAACGAACTGTAAAATAAACTGAATTATACCAATATCGTACCAAATAGTATTATGTTTGTTATTTAACTTATTTACTTGATCCTTTAATGTACTATTAAAAGGGTCCAGTTTGAAACATTTTTAATTAAAATTTTTGTAACAAAGCTAAACATTTCTTACAAAATAAACCATCATCATCGGTGGTTTCTGGATTTGTAGATTTGCGTTCTCAAATCCGTTTGCCACAAGTTTTCATACTTACAAATGTTTTCAAGAATATTAATATTATATCCATGATAAACAAAATCAACAGATTCAAAATATGCCGTACTTACTTGTATATACAACATACCAACTGGTACCTAAAGAATATCCAAATCCAAACTAATTAGCATCGGACGAAAGAGATTTGCATGTTTCATTCCGCCGTTAAGAATGCGAGAAGTACACGTATCGAGCGAGCGGTGTGTCCATTATTAATCAGTCGACGTCGGTCGGTTAATTAGGTCCCTCCATAATGTACAAACGGTTTCGGAAACCCTCAGCACACCAGCCCAGTTATTACATGTGAATTTTACTCGCAGTGATCTCGGCAATTTTCAGTTTTCGGCACTCGGGTTAATAATTCAGCAGTCAGGCGCCTCGGTGTGCAAAAATGAAATCTCTAATGTGAATGGAACTTAGTGGTACCGGACCGCCGCCAGCCAAAATAATTAAAGCGTAGCATTAAAAATTCTTGCCGCCGAGCACTGTTGGGCCGGATATGTGATAATATTAATACGGGGAGCCGTGGCCGGTTCGGCGGACGTTCTTAGCCAAGATCCGATTCTGCTTATTACGATTACCTAACGTTATGGCTGCATGCATTTATTATATCAGTTCTGACGTGGTTTATCTTGTATTGACAGTTTTCTACGATCAACATCCTGTCATCTATGAATTTTATATTTTAAAAAGGATTTTTATTCGTTCCTCTATTTCAGTATTGTCATGTTTGTAATATTGTAAATAATTTTAATACATCTTAAAGTCTGATTATAAACAGCATTTGTAATATTCAAGTTAATACTTTGAGATCATCATAGATTAAAATTAAGGATATATTTTTATTGACATTTACTATAGTACTATCATAGTAGTGCTTAAAACGTTTTATATCTAATACGTCAAATGGCGACAAGCGATCAACCCAGCCACCTAAGGAGAAGTAATTACGGTCGCCTATAAACATCAGCATCACCATAATATCACCAATGCATTGCGAAGCAAGGCAGAGGAAAGAAAGGACACGATAACTTCAAGAATGACAACAAGTGAAGACCGACTGGGGGGTGAAGCTAATACAATATTTATTAACTTATTTCAAAGAAAATCGTATAATTAACACCATCACAAACCCCTCTCACTCGCCGGCGAGGCAAAGGATCCCGTAATAGAGTAATAAGGCAGACATACCTTCCGAGAGCTGTATCATAGATTAAGGAAAAATAAAGTTATTGTAAAGAAATTACTATCGGTCAGAATAGTTATCTAGATAACTTATAAGTAGTAAAAGTTAAATAGAATCCGCAATATCGTTGACATTGTTATTATGTAAGATTTTTTGGTATTAGAGAACGGAAATTTCCATATTTTAAAATTTTGCTAGTCGACAAATTAAACTAAGGTGGTTAATATGAATAGATGAGATAATGTTTTCCATCGCACTGGCATAATTAGTTTATCGCCCCTCTTTCGATATAACTCTGTAATTCGTGATTTGACCAAATGGTTCATTTCATTCCACACCCGAGTAGAAACATTTCTCGTTATTTTCTAATTGGAAATGTGAAATCTCTGGAGTGCGCGCTTCAGTGCATCATCCGTCAAATTGTACTATGATCGACAAGTTGTAATTCTGGCAATTTCATTTAACTTAGCTGATTTTCTTGTGGATTAATAATTACAAACCTCTGAAATACTTTCTTCCTATAATCACCATCTCAATGAGTCATATGATCACGTTCGAGAAATCAAGTGGTCAACTCAGTGTTAAGTTGTAAATTTAAAGATTTATGAATGAAAACAGAAAATCGAATCTTTTATATTACAATTGTTAACGTGTGAGACACCAATTTAAAATGTCATTTGATTTAAGCTACATTTCCTCAATCTGATTGGATGCATTTAGCTTTGCACAAAAAATCAATAAAATAAAAGGACTAGTTGCAGTTTTCAAAAGCTTATAAATAAAAAATAAGTAAATGTGAAAATTTTAATATGGTCAGAATATGACTATGAATGTGTTTGTGTTAAATTATTTTGGGACTATTGATACATACATATTTATAAAGTGCCTAGTTACTTTCTGCATTAAAACGAGCCGGTGCAAGTTTTGATTCGCCGTCAAATAACATTGCTTGGATTGTCTCTTCTTTCGTCAAAGTCATCAAAGTTTCACTACAAAATCTTAAACTGGAGTGTCTCCTCTGCACTCCACAATCTATAGCTCAATTAGTATTCAACTCCGCTCCTTATGTGATCCAAAGTTAATGAGCGCGTGTCGACGGCGTATTTTTGAAGCTGGTCCCTTTGAAAAGGCGCGGGCATCTCCGCAATATGCTAATGACACCTGCGGAATGAGCGTGTAGAAAGAATTGATCATCGCGGCTCAAGAATATGATTCTTCCGTTATCGTACCCATATAATACTTACGTACGATACTTATACAGTGCGGGGTAGTACATCTCAACCACTCTAAAATTACGTCTCAGTGTGTCCTCCCCCTCCACCTATATTTTATTGTGTATGGATTTGATAAATAGGTAATAATTAAAAAGCACATGGTGCTACTGGTTTGAAATTGGTGTTTTTCAATTGTAAACAAAATTTGGCATCATTTGATAGGTAAAAATATTGCAAAACTGAAAAATATAAAAAACTGCTGGGACGAAAAGTTAAAATGCAAGTTATTGTTAGACTGTATAAAAAAGCCCGTCAAGACCACACTATTTGTTTCTCAATCGATGAGTTTTGTGTTATACAACAAAAGAACATCAAAATCCTGATTGTAAGTTATAATTTTTTTGAGATATTGCCAATTGAAAACACCCCTTCTGCTCTCTAGTCAGGCTTACTATAGAGTTGTGAGCCAAAATCATTTTGTAAAGTGACAAAATGGACGGAAGAGCTAGCTAGCTAAGCTAGTTATTAATTAACCAGACTGAACTGTTTCCAATGTTAAGCCAGGCATCTAGAGTGTAGCTCATCGGAAAGGAAGTGTAAAATTGACTAGTGTTTATCAAATTCCACCCGACCAGGCAAGAAAATTGTATGAAAACCGTGATATCAAAACGATATTTATAAAACTAATTCAGATAGCCGGCAGTGCCTTTGGCAGCCGGTGCCTGGCCAGGGGCGAGACTGAGGTGGGAATTAAGATGTTGATTACAGCCGCTCGTTACGATTGATTGGAATTATTTATTTAAAGCCTTTGTGGTGTGCGTCACGTCAGCGCTACACCATGCTTTGGAAGTTTACACCTTTAAAGTTCTGTCTGCTTTGTATTCCGCTGATATTGTCGACATTGAGAATTGTTGTAATTGTTGATGATGAAAAGACTGATTTAAATTACATATATTTCGTTCTTTTACTGTATGAACTCTTTTATTAGTTGGTTGTGATAGCGGAGAAAATGTCTGCTATTCTTCCATTACTTCCGTACTTCCTGTCAAGTTACTGAACCCTGTCACAGGTCGACACACAGTTGAGTTATATTAATAAGGTTTCTGATCGTCATTCGTCACCCTTTGAATACTGTAGGTACCTACTCTAAAAAGAAAGAAAAAATTCACTGTAAACAAACTTCTTACGAACTACAGTAATTAAGACATGTCTAGTAACAAACTGCGTTACTACATAATAATAAAATACCAAAAACAACTTGTTTCTTAGTTAGGGATAACGAATAGTTAGCTAAAATTTGAAAATGTAAATATATCGTTGGCAAACCGACGAGGAGGCTCCCCCTGCGCACTCATTGCTATTAAGGTGAAAATTAAGATGTTGATTGCAGCCTCGGGCGCGATTGATCGGAATTATTTATTCAGTGCCCCTGATTAACTTAGCACCCCGTGTTGCCCGTCTGCGTCTTGATCCGCCTCGCCCCCGATTGCTCTTCTTGTACCGTCTTCACGCTTGCCCACATCATGAGAAATGATGTTGTGAACATCTCATGTAGAGAGCAACGACCGATTATAATAACTAGTTTTTAAGAAAAAATAACCGAGTTCAATATCAACAAGTACAAGCAAGATAACTACTCGGTAGGTGTGGCTCAAATTTAAATGGGATCAGACGACAAGCACTTTCGAAAAAAGAGTTACTAAAATCGGTTCGCCCAGCATAAAGTTACGGGGTAACATAAAAAAACACAATCTTCTCCTTTTTTGAAATTGATTAAGAAAAGACGTATTTTTGCTATTTGTATAGGAGGGCATATTTAGGAAAAACAATGTCATGCCTTTTTTATATTACGAATAATAAAATTGTGTGAGCCTGCAAATATGTGATATTTCTAGCTAGATGGGTGCTCTGTCCAAATCCCTTTACGGTGTGCACAAATAAGACATGAAAACCGATGATGGAGAAGCATCACATCGGAGCCAATTACCATCGCATCAGTGTAACATCTGCATTACAAATCCCGAAAGAGCATCCGTCTGAGAGACTGGCATGGATGGGTTGGCCAGACACCCTCAAAGTTGGTGAGGAGAACAAATATCTGCATGTCAAACTCATGTGTTTATGAATGTTCTCGAAATTACGTATGACTCATGATTTTTCTTTTGTTTTTTACAGTAAAAATATGTGTTGATTGAAAAAAGGATTAGGGATTTCAAATCTCAAAATAAATGTGTAATAAAATTGAATTTTTTCATAAAACAAGAATAAAAATACAATTTAATGATTTTTACGTACTAAGTATATTATGGACTGGCAATAATAAAATATAACCGTGTAGGTGAAGGTTGAGTGCCTCTGAGTTATTAGCTACGGGTTGGCCGTATCGCACCGCATCTTGTCATTTCAGTTTTACGATCAGCATTCATTGTTTTGCGAGCTCATCACACAAAGAGGGGGCGGATTCGAATCGACATTCCGTATAAGAGCTTGTAAAAACTCCATACGCCCAATACCAACTGAATTTTCATACACAACGCTAATTGGTTATTCAATTTTCAACTTTATATCCACAGCTGTAAAATACAACGGGCGCGTTCAAAATACGAATGGTTAATGTTGTTAGAAGATGGAAGTACGGAATACATACTTGAATTATTTAGATGGCAATCATGCGTCCGTATTCTGATCGTTACTCTCATCAGAATCGAATGGGATCTTGTTGCTGTCCCTTTAAAATGCGAACAAATAAAAGAGATGCAGCGATGGTTTCAAAGGGGTCATTATGTTTGTAATATTTACAGGTTACGATTCTTCTGGGGTCGAGCGTGTATTATTTTTCATGCAAAATACGGTTTATGTGTGCAATGGTTATTGCATTATAATGTATTTTTATTTACGTATTATGTACCACATCTTTGTATTTTAAGACAATAGACAGATCGTAAAAATAAAGAGGATAAAGATATACCTACATGTCCTACATAGACAAACATAGGCTTTCGCGCCCTATTGTGAGAGCTTAGAATACCTATTGAGCCTAATGCTTTACCGTTTGCTTTTCTAAATACTTTCTTTCTTAACCGGAAACCGGTGATGCCTTTGGTAATGAAAGTGTCCATCACCTCTTTGACCACGTAACACTGCGTCAAATTAAAGTTATAGAAATGTTTAATTCTGTAAACAATGCCTTTACCTTTAAACATATTGGACACGACGCGCTAATACAAATATATTACATACATTCTCTAACACAAAGCCGGTATGGTAGCCTCGTTAGGTTTCTTTCCCACCGGAGGTATGCGAGGACTTTCCTTAGCTAAGCTTAGTGCAAAATCCTCCAATAGGATTACATAATTTTCCTTGCTCCGTGCAGGGAAGCTCTGGTGGAAATGGGCTTAACGGAGCGAGGTTTGTTTAGATAAAACACTAGACAAAATTTGTCTTAAGCAATAGATATCGATGGTCTATAGATAACTCATGTTGGATGCCTTTCAGTGGACTAAAATCATTCGGCGCGAGTCTCAGCAAATCATCCATCCATTGAAGGGCAGTGTATTAAGGTACTAGGCACTACTAGGCCTCCTCGGTTATGATGAAAGACGCT
>DWJQ01001256.1:0-11401 GCA_018248915.1 Hesperia meskei straton
ACTTGAGTACCTTCATCCTGGCAGTAGATGATAATCTGTCTTTTATGTTTAGCTCGTTTAGGATGGAAATATTACTACGGTGTGCAGTCCAAGGTATTCTAAGGAGTCGCCTCCAACACCACATCTCCAAAGCGTAAATTTTTTGTTGTTCTTGACGTTTAATCGTCCAGGTTTCCGCAGCGTATAGAAAAATGGGAAAAACAAGACTTTTCATTAACTTGACCTTTGTGTTTTTAGTGATGTTCTTGTTTCTCCAAATTTTTTCAAGCTTACCCACGGCGGATCTTGTTAAAGCGCATCTCCTACGGATCTCGTGTTCACATCCACCGGTATTGGAGATAGTGGACCCGAGGTATACATAGCTCTGAACTACTTCGCAGTTTGCTATAGAAGTGAGTTTAGGTTTGTTGAGTTCAGCTTTAATTTTAAAATAATAATTGTTATTTAATCTTAGCAATGAATTGAGCGCCACTAGACTGTTTAATACAGAAGTGAAAGTTTTCACAAAGCTTTTATATTTAACACAGTTTTCCCAGTACCCAGTTATTTTTATGTTACTTCTAGGAAATTTTTATTAAGTGACCGCCGTCCATTTGGATTCGTAAAGCGGATTCCCTACGTTTACAAATAGTAACCACATCGCAAACAATGAACCGTACACATGCTATCAGGAGTTTTTACATTCTTTATATATTTAACGATAAATAATTATGTTCACAATATTTTTGGTATTAACATGTTACACTGATAACCAGGTACTTTCTTAACGACATACCTACATTTCCTGAGTCGAGGTAGCCCTGGACAAGAACACACAGTAAAAAGTGACTGAATTTTAATAATCTACAATTATCTATTAAATAATAAGAAATCAAGGGTAAACTGAGATTTGTTGTTAGGCTTTCAGCCACGTAGTTAGGTATATTATATGATTCTATCCATATATCTTCGTCTCCAATCTAGATAACTGCCGAGCGGGCTTGCAGTGTCAGACAGTCCATAACCGCCTTTAGAGTCGACCTTGTTCCTGGGATTTAAGGACTAGAATGAATATACTTATTCATCTATAACGAATTTGGCGGCACTACAAACGCAACGTTGAATTAACAACTGTTACCATAAAAATGAACAGGAGAGCATTCGTATCTTATCTGAATATGACTGCAGTATGTAATATTTAAGGCTAAGTAGATGTATGTAGGTAACCATTTGACAGAAGGAGGATTGTAACCCCGATTTATAGCTCCATAATATCGCACTCATCGTAGTATAATTCGTTGGATTCCTGGCCTTTTCTAAAGTACATTTAATAACGTGGAAGTGCTTTTATTTCTACAGGAAACTTTGAAAATTTGTTGTATCTTTTCCTTAATCTTAACACTTAATGGGTCTTACTAAGCTAACGTTATTCGGGAGTTTAATGTAGGGCACAATCGCCTACACTCGGTGATATAACACGCTCATTGTTCTCCCGCCTGTGGTTAGCAGCACCTATTACGCGCAGATGTAACTGTCTCAATGGGAACCTCAAATTTATCGTTTTTCTATTTATCGGTAGAATCTATGTTAATTCTCCCATTTGTGGTACTATCGCACATGTCTATTATGTTTATATGTACGCATGTAACTTGGTTCGTTTCATTTTGTGCTACTTTAATGTGAAAAGTATGCTGAAAAATTGGGTATGTGCATGTCAGTTCACTTGTTCGAAGTAATATTGAATCCAACCCCTGTAAAACGTACCCATTAATCCGTGTATTATAAACGATATTACGTAGACACGCCTTATACCAATAGATCATAAATAGGTACCGGTAATTTATGATCTAGCGAGCGTCTCTACGCCAAATGACCAGTCGATTAATTTACTAACATGCGATGTGTCAGCGGACTTCATTGTACGCAAACAGAGGTCGGAGTGATTAATTATTGACCAGTATTACTCATGAAAACAATTATTTTTCGTTAATTTAATATTCATTTATTATCTCTATAATACAAATTTAATATCGAACCTGTGTTACCTATTTTCATGAAATGCTTTTCGTTTTTTTAGTTTTCGAGGGAATTCCACCATGGTCTTAGTATTTTGTTGTTGTAATTTTATTGCATTAAGAAAAATGTTACCTCGGATAGACGAACAAAATATAAATACTCTAGTAAGCCCGCCCTCGCTTCGCTTCGGGGAAACAGGCCCCTTTTTTCGACTAACTTGGAAGTTACCGTTATATAATGACTGTCGATGCGGATGTGTAAATAATACAACACTTTTCACTGTCACAATCACTATATTGCAAAAACAACGATTTGCTTATATAAATAAACTACGGCGAACAAACGTTAGCGCGATCTAGAAACCTTAGCAGCGCCATCTCGTATCGTCTACCGTAAACTTTTTATTCAATAACAAATATTATGTAGATTCCTTTTCAACATCCCGCCCACCAAAGAACTTGGTTCTTTTACAACCAGTTGAAAGCAGCACTCTAATTGACTCTATATAACTCTACAGGTACAAGTAAGTTATTACATTAGTTTACCATGTATTTGAATTGCAACAACTAGTTATTATCAACTGTTAGATGGTTACTACTCTATTAATTCTTAACTATTATCTTATGAAACAAGCCGCCCACCATGAAATATGGGTATGAGAAACAATCGAAACTCTTACTGCTAACTTACACAATAACAAATACAATTAAAATAAACCAAAATAGAAACACTCTTGTTAGTAATCTTAAGTTCAACTTGACTTAACTTAGTAAACTTACTCTAAGGTTGTTCACCTTCATCAGACTTTGGCAAGAAACACAATTTATTGCAGGGTCTTTTACATAAACCATTTTTAGTTTTAATTGTTACAACTCTAGTGATATTGTCTTTACCTGAATGTTTCTCTACTATTTTCCCTAACAACCATTTGGCTGGAGGCAAATTATGGTCTCTGACAATAACAATATCATTAATTTCGGGTTCAAAACCTTTTACATTCCACTTGTATCTGTGATGGAGTGTCACTAAATATTCTTCCGACCACTTTCGCCAAAAATCATTTACCATTTTCTGCGTTAACTTCCATCTTTGTAAACTTGTAATATTTTTATCCTCATAATTTTCATCAGGAAGAAGAATTAGTGGCTCTCCCACCAAAAAATGACCAGGGGTCAAAGGCATAGGGTCATCAGGACAATTACTCAAATATGACAAAGGACGCGAATTTAAACATGCTTCTACTTGTGTTAAAACAGTTGACAATTCTTCGTATGTCAAGGTAGAATCCCCTATGATCCTTTTCAAGTGTGTCTTCGCCGAGCATACTCCCGCCTCCCATAGACCTCCAAAATTCGGGGCATGCGGAGGAATGAACGTCCAAGTCGTTCCATCATTCGCCAATAGTTTTCCAATTTCGTCAGGCACTTGGGATATAGAGCGATCTAGCATCTCCTTTAACTCTTTACTTGCACCAACAAAATTGGTGCCGTTGTCGCTATACAGAGTCTGACAATGGCCTCTTCTCGACACAAATCTCCGGAAAGCCGCGATAAATCCTTGTGCAGATAAATCTGACACAGCCTCGAGATGAATAGCTTTAGTGAATATACATATTAGCACACAGATGTACCCCTTATAGAATTTGGAACCCCTGCCTGGGGAGAACCTGATGTTTATATGTCCTGTAAAGTCCACTCCGGATATTTTAAAAGGTCTGATTGGCTTCAGCCTTACCTCTGGTATTTGTCCCATGAAGGGATTGTTCACTTTTTTCGAGTATCTTGCACATCTTACACATTTTCTGTAACATCTCTTCGCAAATTCTCGCGCTCGAATTATCCAAAATTTTGACTTCAATATATTAAGCATTAATTGTGGACCTCCATGGAGGGACTTGATGTGAGCATCTTCGACTATTAACCTGGTGAGATGACTATCACTAGGTAAAATCATAGGATGTTTCTTATCAAGCTCCACATCAGCTTCCTGTATTCGTCCACCAACTCTTAAAATTCCCTTTTCATCCATGATCGGGCTGAGAGTGTGGAGCTTACTAGATGGAGGTACACATCTGCGAGACTCCAATTTCTTCATCTCTTCTTCGAAATGTAACTTTTGAGTTTCTCTCACACAAGTTTTTAATATTTCCTCTCTTTCCTCTGCAGTTACAACTTCGTTGAGGTTCTTTCTTTTTTCTCTATCCAGCTTCCATCTCTTGCAGTAGGCCAGCACTCTCAACATTCTCGGTAAGTTTGAAAATCTTGTCCAAACAAATTCTTCTCTCGGCATCGTAACCATCAAGGATTTTACAGGTCTCACCTCTTCATTTGTTTTAAAATCTTTACAGCTCTGCGGCTGCACCCCATACTCCTTTTGTCTTAACCACCGAGGTCCGTGCCACCATAAACAGTTTCCTTTCAGCTCATCAACTGTTGTCCCTCGCGAAGCGCAGTCAGCGGAATTCTCCTGAGTACGCACATGGTTCCACTGTTCTCTGTCTAGCATGGTAAGTATCTCTGACACACGGTTACTCACGAAAGTCGTCCAGCGACTTGGTTCTCCTGCTATCCACGCCAGTACCACGGTACTATCCGACCACGCATGTAAGTTTTCCTTGGATACGTCCATTATTTGTGAAACTTCAAAAATTAATTTGGCAGCAAGCTGTGCCGCACACAATTCCATTCGAGGAATAGAAATCTCCTTCTCTATAGGTGCAACTTTTGTTTTGGCCGTCACAAGATTTACAATAACCTCCCCACTAACCTTTTTAGTTTTCAGATAAACTGCAGCGGCAGAACCCCATTGTGAGGCGTCCGCAAACACATGAAGTTCTACGGGATCTTCTCTCTTCGTTTTTAACCAT
The DNA here is from genome assembly GCA_018248915.1 of Hesperia meskei straton. Lineage (NCBI taxonomy): Eukaryota > Metazoa > Arthropoda > Insecta > Lepidoptera > Hesperiidae > Hesperia > Hesperia meskei. The sequence goes on from DWJQ01001256.1 coordinate 4,862, forward strand.
CTAGGTATCGACACTTCTGCAACATTAGTGAGGTCGTCTCGAAACGTATACCATTCTTGCAACAACTCCTCGGATAGATTGTCATCCCAACTCAATTTAGACTTCCATAGCTGTTGTATGAATATCTTTGCTCGAATAATCACCGGTGCAATCCATCCCATGGGATCATACAACCGCGCTATGTCCGACAGTACCTTCCTCTTTGTCATGGTCTCCGTCCTCTCTGGTAAATCTATGTTATATTCAAACGTATCTGTATTTTTGTTCCATGCTATTCCCAGCACCTTAATCATCTCATTTTGCTTGAATATTAAAGATTGATCCATTTTCAGACTTTCCTGTTTAATGTGGCACAACAACTCTTCACAATTAGTACTCCACTTTTGTAATTCGAACCCGCCAGCTCTCATTAATTCCTTCATCTGCCGATATATCTCTATAGCTTCTTCTGAATTCTCGCAACCGGTAAGTAAATCATCCATATAATAATCTCTCTTAGTAATTGTTGACGCTATAGGATAACGAGTCTCTTCGTCTTTGGCGAGTTGCTGCAGAGTTTTAACAGCCAGGTAAGGCGCGCATGCTGTACCAAAGGTGAGTCTCAACAATCGATAATGCTGAATTGGTTCATTCTCCTTAGATCGCCACAATATTCTTTGAAAATCAGTATCCTCTTTATTCACCATAACTTGTCGATACATTTGTTTCAGATCAGCAACGATACAAACCTCATGGCGTCTCCATCGCATCAATGTATGTCTCAAATCGGGCTGTAATTTAGGACCAACAAGAAGATTGTCATTTAGTGACACGTTATTTTCTCCTTTGCTTGAAGCGTTATAGACAATTCTTACTTTGGTCGTCTCTTTATCTTCTCTTACTACGGGATGATGTGGCAAATACACCACTCGCTCATCTTCAATTTCGCTTATATCCGATATAAGTTCCATATGATCCTGTTGAAGATAGTCGTGCATTGCCTTTTGATATTCCTCGTGCAACCTTGGGTTCTTATATAACCTCCTTTCTAACTGTTGGAGCCTCTTCTTAGCAATCTCTTTCGTTTTCCCTTCTACACACTCTGGATTCGGACTCTTAAATGGAAGCCTTACTATATAGCGGCCACTCTCGTCTCGCTTCGTTGTTTCTTCAAATATCTCTTCACATCTCAATTCTTCTTTCGTCATTCTTTTTTCAATAAGATCTGGCTCTCTCTCGATCTCCCAAAACTGTTTTAATAATTGATCTTCTTTCAACTGTACATGTAGACTCACAATATGGCGATCGACTGAGAGGTCGTTCTCGAGCCTCCCAGACAAAATCCATCCTAATTGCGTATTTTGTGCAATTGGACCTCTCACTGATGGATGTCTCAATAATCCTTCACTCATAATTACGCCATATACCTCTGCTCCAAGAATCATGTCGATTTTTCCCGGCGACCCATATGTAGGATCAGCTAAACTCAAACTCGCAATCATAGGCCAGTTCGTAATGACCCTATCATTTGACGGAAGAAATGAAGTTAATTTCTTCAACACGAAGGCTTTGATTGTCATGGAAAAATCAGACTCTTGGTTTTTGTTTGTCCTTCACCTATCCCAGACACCGTACCGTTTACAAAAGATTTTTTAAGACCTAAACTTTGTGCGGTTGCCTCTGACACAAATGAAACCTCAGACCCTTGGTCAATTAATGCCCTAACTATTAAAGAATTACCATTACACGATTTAACCCTAACCAAGGCAGAAGGTAATAAGACTCGACACTCATTACTCTCCGTCGCAAAATGTGCGACGACTCTCTTCTCAGGTTCTCGCCTCGGTAAGCCTTCGCTTTCTCGCACCGAAGACTTCTCATTGGCATAGCTCGTAGGATCTTGCGAAACAGACTCATGATTCTGTACGCGTTCATAATGTAGCATTTGATGATGTCTCCTGCCACATCGACGACAACTGTTTGGTTGACGACAATATCTCGCTGAATGATTCGACGACAAACAATTGAAGCATAGTCCCTTCGATTGAACCGACTCTGATCTCTGTTCAGGGGATTGCTTCTCAAATTGTTTGCATTGATGAATAGTGTGTCCTCCGTCACACATCGCGCAGCCTTTCTCATTATTATAACTCCTCTGTTTTTTCTCTTCAATAGCCGTGGAATGAAATGCTTTCTTCATTGGTGGTGGTTTGGCGCTGACGTTATTATAAGGTTGCTTAGCCGTTGGTTTCAAAGCAGCTTTTCCTCCTTCCAACATTTCAAGCGTGCGGAATCTCGTCTCAAGAAACCTTTTAAGCAACGTCCAGGTAGGTAACTCATCCGACTCTTGTTGGCTCACGTGATTCTCCCATTGTCTGCGGGTCTCTAAGTCGAGTTTTGTTAAAACCAGGTGACTAACTATTGCATCCCACGTATCAACCTTTATCCCTAGATTCTCTAAAGATTTCAAACATGCTGTTGTTGTATCTAGGATTTGCTTAATACAACTGGCTGATTCAACGTTAACTGCCTTCTACGCAAACAAGCGTTTCATGATCTCGTTACAGTTATAGCGTTTATTACTATACCTTTTGTGCAATTGTTCCCAAGCTTCAGAGTAATTAATATCAGTGGTAGATAAATTTTTTATCAGTAACTCAGCTTCACCTTGCAAACAACTTTTAAGGTAATGTAGTTTTTGAACTGGACTGAGATGGATGTTTTTATGAATCAAAGACTCAAACATATCATGAAATGTTTGCCATTCCTCGCAACCACCCAAAAACTTTGGTAAGTGTATCTGCGGCAGTTTGACGTCGGCACTAGTAGTGGGGGCATCACCATCAGAACCACTGGGCGCGGCTACTCGAACTTCCTTTTTTAATTCTTTTATGTCATCCTTTAGGCGCGCCTTATACTCAATAAAAACCTCCTCGAATACACCATATATATCTTGAGTAAAGTACGTTAATGTTGACTTAACCTCCTTTGATATACCACCAATTAATTCGTAATGAGTTTTCTCAAAGTCATTCCACCATTTCTCTAAATTCTCAATCCGCGACTCAATATAAGACACATTAATTCTGGCCTTCGGGGACTTTTTATAGTTTGTAAAAGTTTTATTTAATCGTTCTAACAGCTCTTCTTGTTTTACTATAAGTTTATCCATTTTGAAAGCGGAGTTAACGTAACTAAGTTAAACAAACAATTTCTTGAACAGATCACAAGTCTAAATCACCACGTAAATTTTCTAAGTCCAATGATTAGTTGTAGGTTGTAGGATAAAGAAACAATATTTTTTGTAAGTTCAAATCAACTCTTGAAAATTTCACAAGTCCAAACAGAAGCACTACTTAATTTTTCTAAGTCCCATGAACACTTCCTAAAATCTTCTATGTTAAATTACACGAAATTTTTCTAAGTCCCAAATTAAATCTTGAAAATTTTACAAGTCCAAAACACAACTCTAAATTTTCTAAGTCCTGACACACTGATTAATTCTAAGTTCTTTCTAACACTTTGTCACTTTTGCACTTTACTCACGATTTTTACAAGTCCTAAGTCCTTTACTTCTCCCGGGTTTCGGCACCAGATGTCGCTGCGGATGCGTAAATAATACAACACTTTTCACTGTCACAATCACTATATTGCAAAAACAACGATTTGCTTATATAAACTACGGCGAACAAACGTTAGCGCGATCTAGAAACCTTAACAGCGCCATCTCGTATCGTCTACCGTAAACTTTTTATTCAATAACAAATATTATGTAGATTCCTTTTCAACATGACTATGTTATAAAAAAGTCTATAAATTTTTAATGTTATTCCGATGTCTAAGCTATACCAAATACCTACTATAAAGTTTCATGAAAATCCGTTCAGTAGTTTTTGCTTGAAAGATTAACAAACACACACAGTCACACATATCCTTACAAACTTCCGCAATTATAATATTAATAGGAAGTAGGATAGTAGGATTATAATGTTAGTAGGATTAGTGGGAAGTAGAAGCAGACATTATCTGAAAAATTATGTTACTATAATAAGAATAATTAATCGATTGCTCGATACCACAACAACCATAATTAGGTACTTCATTCACAGTCCAGGGGGCAACTTCTATTACATTCTATTACAATTTAGTATACGTATAATAATTTCATCGTTTTTCGATCACTAGGTTGGAGAGCTAATTGACAGCTTTAGCCCGTCCGCTCCTGCCTTGCCGATTACTCGTCCATAGCTAGGGTAACCGCTTACTCGTGTGATCGAGTAGGCTATTTGCAAATTTAACCTTGCTTAACCATATTCACCAACAAATTAACGCGAAGAACTGGAAAATAAGTTAGTATACGCACGCACAACTACGAGTACATACTACGAGTATAATTTTTTAGGATTACACACTGCTTGTTAGTGGAACAGTGAACACATGAGGTTTAGATAAATAAATTTGAATAACGTTTTGACGCTGTTTTTGATGGCTTCAACCCAACCTCACCACAGGGCACGGATTTTTATTTATTTATTTTATTTTAACGATTTATTGTTTTACACCAAAAAATGTTACATTAAAAGGTACAAATAAAGAATTTTAAACAATGGGCGGTCTTATCGCTTTAAAGCGATTTCTTCCAGACAACACGGTATTACAGAAGGAAAAGCACAAAAAGAAATGAGTAGAGGCGTTAAACAACAAACAACACGGAAAATTAATAAAAACAATAATAACATAACACACATCAACTTACATACCTACCAATGTAACAGTGACAGGACGTGAGTAATCAAGAACGGGAAAAGCGAAGAAATGAATTAACAAGAACAGGAAGAGAGAAGAAAAGTAAGGAAGCTAGGGAGGGAGATAATAATCTTTAAGTAAATTAAAGTTATTTTTCCTCATATATAAGGAGGCAAAGAAGGAAACTTACAGGCTTACCGGCTCTTAGGTAGTCAATGATTCGAAGAATGGTAACGCTAAAGATATTTTGCAGTTCAACCATCAGTTGATGGAGATCGCTGTAGCTTGGTTCTGTCGATACTTTAAGATTTAAAGTAAAATCTGTGTAAAATGTAGAACTTTGTATCGGAATATGTATTAACTCCCAAAGTAAATTCATTTAAAAGTCTATCGAAAAGTAAAAAAAAATATATACACCAAAAGTTCATTAACGATATTTGATCTACGGTTTGCAGATTGCGCTGTGGGGTAAAATCTATTTGAGATATCTGTTCTATATCTCTCCACCCGTTCTTTGATGAAGTATTTCGCTATACGGAGCTTCCGATGAATTAGCAAAGATTTCCCTCCTATTGGCAAGCAGTATTCTACCGCCAATACCTTGCCTCCACCGTTTACTAAAAACATACCCAATCCGATTTGCGCGACAAATTACCTTTCAATGATGGCGGTTCGTGCAGTGAATTCCCTGATAATTGTGCAGTAATGCATATTTCAAGCAAAATTCTGTAATTTATTGCACGTAGCTGCATTTGCGAAAATTGTACATTAGCACTACGGTTATTCATTCCAGATTTGCGCATTTAAGCAGTATATAAATTAAAGTTGTAATCAAACCTGACTGTGAGGTCGAATACGTATCTTTTAACTTTTTTGTTTTAAACTCTCAAACAAATGTAGGTAAATGCCACACTTCACGAATTCAAACTAAAGATTGTCAGGATTAGATAAAGCGTAAAAGTAAATAGTAGAGATAAAATTTAGTTTGGGGAGCGTAAGTACCTACCTACTTCTAATTATCCTCAGCATTACTGATCTTATTATACTCTCGGAAAACGATGGGAAATATTGGCGGATACACTTACAAGACATCTGGAAATCGTAACAGGAAACACTGTTGAATTTTATGCCGTAAAAATAATAATGATTCGTCAAAATTTGAGTCTACCGAACTTAATCATGTTTTTGTAATGACATCTTGTTTTTCTTTTAAATACCTACGCACAAATGTTTTTTTTTATAGTCATTACATCTATTTTACATGATAATGAAAGGAAGTTTTGCCAAGCAAGTGTTTCCTGGCACGACTCTTTATTTTATTAATTTCTTCTGTAGTAGATAACACACATATACATAATTCTGGATTATTTATGATCGTAGTCAGGGCTGAATTCAACACAATCCTTGCAACTATAGGTACCAGTTCGCGGTAATAAAATATGTACAATTCGTGATGAGTTAAATTTAAAATAAAACATAAATTTTGTTCACAAAACTCAATGACGATAGCACTTTTCAACAGCAATTTCGAAGTATAGGCGACAGGCGGTGCTTTTAGGTTGTTATTTAAATCCATAAACTATGTATGTAACTTTTTTGGACACTATAGCAATATATTCAGGCAGAACATCACCCAACCAATGTTTTCACATGAGTTAATAGTCGTGAAATACTATTGCAGTAAAACTGATGCAGGCGTAAACAAAAGGCTTTGTAAAACTTTCTCAGTTTGAACGAGTAGTGGAGTGCCGTAAGCTTTCAACCTCGGAATCCAGGGACTATGAATGAATCTTCATAAAAACTGTTGGACTGTAT
>DWJQ01001257.1:0-11401 GCA_018248915.1 Hesperia meskei straton
TGCGGCTCGGGCTGTGCAATATCGCCTCGACTGTAATGACCAACTTCGCGCACTTGTATCATAATGTACTATATTATCAGAGTGTTTTCTTAACGTAGTGGATTCATCAAAATAGCTTGAGACCCGACAGCGCCACCGTGGGTATGTGTTTATAGAAGAAACTACATAGTTCGTATAATTTAACAATGTATGTAGATAGGCAAAATCAATGGCAAAAAACCTCGAGGCTTGAACTTCATAAAATGAGAATGAAAATTAACTGAACATGTATCTATTGTTTTACGAGTGAGTACATGTTTAATACCAATTATTATAAAAGAAATATTTCAAATGGATGCAAAATAAATTTAAAGCTTTAAGACTCGAATCGATATAGAATCATAACATTTGAACGTTCGTTTTTAAGATAAAATAATTCAAGGAAAAGTAAACAAACGCCAACGGTCTTGAAACGTAATTTAACGTAAATATTCATAATGGTTAGTCAGAAAGTAAATTATTTCTGAAACATTCATGAATAATTTCTTCCGATTTTTTGCACTAATATAATGCCACTAAAGCTATTTAACAAAATATGTTCTTTTAAGTATTACTCAAAAAATTTAGGAAAAACAATCCATTATCTTAATAGATCCATATTGCCGAGCATTTTTTTGGAACTGGAAGGCAAACTAATGGTACATCGGCTAAAAACTCTAATCAGTCAAGTCTGGCTATCTGACCTACTTTCACCTCCATCAGGAACGACCGATGCGCACTCATTACGCGCCTACAACATAAAATAGAGATGTTACAGAACATCTTCTAAGAAATAGATTAAATGTGTATTCATAATTTAAATTACGTTATTTTCTACTTCACCATATTAAGATGACTCAGTAAAATTATCGTTGACATAGAATACAAAGATTTTCAAGATAAATAGTTAACATTATGTGCAATCAAACTACATGTTGACAACGTTAGTGTTTCCTCCGTCCTATTTCTTTACTTGTAAGTTGGTTTGTGTTTTAATCTTAAAATTTTAATTGATTGTGCTAAGCGTCTTCATTTATCGTCTATTATTGGATTCAGGAAGTCTTAATGCACCCTTCTTATTGGATACAAAAGCTTCTATTTTTATCTGAGTTTCATATTTCTTCCGACGATTTCGATATTAAATTATGGCATTTGTTTCCTTGATTCTCCAAACTTTATTTATTGAATCCTTTTCTTTTGATAAATTGGCCCATCAGATTGGGCAACGTATCGGGAGTATCCTTATCCTCTGAGCGACCATCATTACGTTGATAGATGCTATCGTCCGCGCTGTCCGACTTTGAGACGGCGCTTTTGTTCTTGATCCTCAAATTAATCTCAGGTATGAGGCAATTTGATGCTTGACTTGCATTATATAGTAATGTGATTCGCTCAACTTTCGGTGTGTATTGGAAAATACTTTCTTCAATATATTGCGGTTTGGTTCTTTGGAGTTAGCATTATTTGAAAGTATATTTGTAAGATTACCGGCTTTACCTGCCTGTCCATGGTTTTTATGTTTGTTGGTCTATTCTTATATAGAGATATGGATTTTTAATTTATAATTAGGGCAGCAAAAGACTAACAAAAAACACATCCAGAAAAAAAATACCCTTAGCAAAAACCGTTAATGTGTTCAAAATTCCAAATGCTGACAAATACAATTTATGTCATGTGAGACACAAAATATAGAAGTAACTTTAATAATACACCTTAAGATGTACACCGTTCGCGATCATTTTCTAGATGCAAATCTAATTATAAGTTTCGCGCCAGGTTAAATTGCCTTTCGTTGTACCTGTAATAGATTCTACATATTTGTCAACTTTGTTAAATTGATGAGAAACATTGTATAACTTTTAGAATTAATTTAAATTTCGTTTATACTTTTTATTTATTTCCATTTTAATTTCGGTAAGATAATGCAAGTTTCTTATTAGTCATAAAGATTTGGTTTTACTTTGCAAACAATAACTTTTGGTACGTAATAAAACTTATTATTCAATAAATTATTAAATTAAATGTGTTCAGTAAATTAACGTATTTAGTTCTCACCGCAAAAAAGAGACACTCATTTAATTTAAATCAGAAAGTATACCTTATTAACAAAAAGAAAAATCTTTTGGGAATGAAATTACACAGCGTGATGTAAATGAACCCTGAACGAATTACTTCAAAATTATGACTAACATAATTCTAAATATAATAAAAATGGGTAGTAATTTTAAGAACGCGTATATTTCACCAGACACCCAGTGAATTCAATTTCAACCCTAACTGAATTTACTAAAATTATATTTAGGGAAGTTATCAACAGACGCCTCGGGCGGTTCATCTCGAGTAACGACTTCCTGATACACATATTTGTAAGTGAATTCTATATGATGCGCCTGCAGGATGTTTTTGCCTTTTTATGTCGAAGTGTTAATATTTAAATTTTTGCGTACACGTAATATTATAGTCACATCTTATTTAAAATTTGTTTTTCGTACGAGGATGTTGTATAGATGACGTTTTTGAAACTGTCTAAGATTGTAATAAAATGTACCAGGGCTTCGGTTCTTATTTAAGTTGAGATCTAACAATTTATTTTATACAAGTCTATTTTAAAAGAAAAGTAATATTGAATATTATTTTTTGGTTAGATATTGTTCTGAAGAAGACTGTTCGTCTAAAAAACTATATGTACTCGTACGTGAAAATGCTGACAGACCTTTCAATTTTATTTAAATGCATAGATGTATGGAAAACCAGATTTATAAATAGCTAGATACATCAAATTATTTACAAAGACTCTTTAAAATGTCACTAGTAAAAGGTAAAGGTACGCTAATAAATTCCATTACAGTGAGATCAGTACTCGAGGGTCCAATTGCACGGGCTATTACATGAAGTTGGGGATTGACTTTGGATTTTCGACGTTAATTAATACTGCCGAAGGCATTCTAAATTTTAATACTTACTTGTTTGATTGAAACCTTTGTCGTTTATGAGAATTTGTCCTACTCAAATAAGTAAATATTTAATTTCGAATGTAATAATTGATGATCAAGCGAACTTGCAAAGTGAAGTTCGATCACAATTATATGAGCAGCTTCATTCGACGCGATATAATATGCTGTATTATTACTAGTACTTATCTCTGAGCAATATGAAATTTAACTCAAAATGTACAGTTAAATTACTTTTTTTGTTTATATTAGATAAATATTTTGAAACCTGATAAAACAAATAATAGTGTTAATTTGCGTTAATTTCCAAATATCTGTTTGGAGTTATTTATTGTGTATTCTTTACCTACTTATTTATTATTTATTCTTTAACATGTTGTAGAACATGCATGGAATAATTGATGATCGGGTAGAAAATCCACTTTGGTATGAGGACACTTTTCTATTTCCTTTATTATGAAGCCAACGTATCAATCATAAATATAATTCTGCAAAGTATAACCACAATTCGATGAAATAAACTGTATCGGTAAAGTATTAAAGGAAGCTGTAAATCTTTAGACCCACGTCTAACCGCAAAATACGGCAGTTCTAACCACCTTTGAGCCCGATATTTCTTAAATCTTTTTGCGTATGCTGAAAGACGACTTACTGTGCCTTTTCCATCGACATTTTGCGACTATAAAAAAAGATGATATCTGCTATTAGTCTTTCGGTAGTTCGCAGAAACGGATTGATCACTGTATCTACAACGATTCTATTTTTATAGTTAAAAGCTATTTTTACTTTTGATATTATCTGATTATTATTGTATAACTTTTGGAGTGTTTATAATATGGACGTTCATTTAAATAAATAGGTAAAATAAGGTCAATTTTTTGCCCAGCAGTCACTTATATAACTTCAAATATACATAGAATATTAGATCCAGGAAATAGGTAAGCCATAAAGCTTGTAGTCAAATGTTTACCCTAATTTGATAATTAATTTGCATGTTGATCTGTATATAATTATGTGCGTTAAGAATAATGAAACTGTAACAATAACAAAATAATATTATTGCAGCTGAACCATCTTATCTAAAGAATCCTAAAGGTTCTAATTAAACTGAATAATTCCTTTAAGTGATTGAACATTTTTAGATACTTAAATAAGCAGAAGAGTTTGTTTGCTTGTTTGAGCGCGCTAATCTAAGGAACTGCTAGTTCGAATTGAACAATTATTTTTGCGTTGAATAGTCCATTCTTTGTGGACAGCTATAGGGTATAATATAACACCACGCCACGAAAGTCACAGACGGAGCGGAGCGAAAAGTTTTCCGAAGGGAAGGAAGGGCTTAACTATAATCACCTAGTTATAAATAATTTCCTTGTCAATGAAAATAAGAAAATGTAATCCTCATTATAAGGTAAACATCAAAACACAAACTACCGCCAAAACATAATTGAGTTGGAAATATTTTGGAAATAGCTTTCTCTTAAAATATCATTGTAGCTATCATTTAAATAAAAATTTGACCAGCCTTTAATTTAAATTAAAGAAAATTTTCTGTTAACACCAAACAAATGTAAATTGCCGTTAAACCATTAATTTGTTCGCCTTCCATTCGATCGCAACATTTCCTTGTCTCCAATAAAATTACCTAACTCCACGCCTCTAAGTGGATTACCAGAATTTAAAACATTTACTGCCCCTGAGCAGAAATTACCGCGTTGATCAGTACTAAGCAGCCGTCGGCGAGTTTTATTTTTGCGCAATTCGATAACAGCTTTGGGCGAAGGGTGGATTAACATCGTTAACGAGCGATAAACTCGTTAGAAATTTCGTTTAGGAAATAATTTGGGGATTAGGTTAAAGGATCCTCTTCAACTGGACTACGGAAGGCGAGTTTGTTAAACTATTGTTATTCCGGAAAAGTTGATCGCTTAAAGCAAGAAATAGACAAGTAAGGGAACAATGATAAAAGGAGGAACTTTGAAAAGCTAACAACAAAAGATGTTCATTTATTGTTATTATTTGAGTTGCAAATTAAAATATTTTTTTATAAAATCTCAATTATATTACATAATAAGTAAGTGTATTTTTTATAAACTGACCTAGTAAGTTATTGTGTTTTTTTTATTCTTTCTCTTCTTGTCACATAATTCCAAACTTCGGAAAAAAATTTCCACAAATTTGGGTTACCTTAAAATTGTACAGTGTCCAACAGTGTTGCTTTTATCCAAAACTTGGCCAGGTTCTCTCGGCGATAAACTAATTTTGGCGATAATCACACGAGAATCGGAGTTTTGTTGAAAATTTCACAGCGACTTTGGCCAACGGAGTTTTCATCCAATTTGCCATATTTCACCAGCTCAGTGGTTAACCGTGTCTGTGCTAATTTTAGTTCTTATGTCGTGAGTATTTAGGTTTTAATTAAATTTCCAAATTACCAAAGAAAAACAATCTGTAAAAAGAAGTGGTTTAAAAATTTTGCTTTGAGTTTTGTGTTTTTGAATTTTTTGTGTTTAGTCTCCCTATCTTCCAAGTTCGGATCAAAAGCTTGCATTTAGTATATGTATTCAAAAGTTGATAGCCTAGCAGTTAATAATTTGTCCTTTTAATCAGGGGTCCGGGTTTGAATCCCAGGGCATTCGCTTTTGATTTTCGATTTTTGTGCGTTTTAAAGACTTAAATGTCTTTTTAATGTTGAAAAAGAAGAAGACTTAGAAGGTCACAGACAGACAGAGACGGAGAGCGACTTTGTTTTATGTTATGTAGTGAAGAATAAATCCTTTATGTATGAATTCTATTTTGGCACTCTTATCATTTCTACTGCGGCAAAAAAACACACAGTCATAGCGAGTTTCGTCCATTTTATTGCGTTTTTATGTGTTCGGTGCCACGTGACCCTCACTTGGATAATCAATATACGATCGGATCAATTGAATTTCACTAGTGCATAATTGAGAAGATCAATCCAGTTTGATATTTGTTTTGCGGTAATCTACATTGAAAAATGCTATAACTTATTGATCGTTATGCTAATATTTCGTTATCTGATCAACGTATTTTTTTGGTTAAATTCAAAGAATATTAAGGATTGCCTATTTAGTAGAAAATACCTACTTCAAATATCGTAATCGTGATACTCGAGCAACGGTAACCAAATACTTGTCTATGATACGTTTGGAATTTAGATAATGACAAAAAATATTTCAATACATTCAATAAATAAATTAAATACATCTGCTATCCGTCTCCCAACGTTGAAGATAGTTGCAAGCCAACACCCGTGTTAAGATAGATGTCTGGTCAGCAATCCAAATACAGACTATAAATCCCGTAGACATTAACTGCAACCACTTAATTATATAGATCCGGAGCATGGGTGGAGACGCAATAGTTTGTCATAGACTAGACGTTACCTGCAGATGGTAAGCCGTTGGAAGTTGTTTATGTACCCAAAGGAGTAATAACTTACTGATAATATTAAGTTATGTAAGCAGGAATAGCTAGATTCAGAGTTTCAGATGTCTATTTCTTGCGCGGAAAGTACATGAGACCTACTTCTGCCATTTTTAAATATTTCATTACTCTCTAAACTCTCATCTTCAAAGTTGTGTGTTATTACCTTTTTGCTTATAACTGTGAGGAAATCTGTGAATCTAAGAACTTGTGCCTTGTTGTGTTAAAATTCTGGAATTAACACGAATTGACAAAATACTAATTTCGTCAATACTATAACTGTTTGTATACTTAGCGTAATATTTATGAATACTGTTCACCCCAATTTAAAAAGGAGCATGATACTAAAATGAAATCATACAAGATATAAAACTACTTATTGCGTTCCAAAAATTCTTGTAAGGAACCAACCAATTGAAACATAAATTTTCTTTGAAATTAAAATCCCTCAACATTCACTAGCAACAAAGTAGGCATTGTACAGAAAGCCATATTTTATAATACCTAATAGAAGCCTTATTTTTAGCAACTAATATAAAGCTCACCTTTTGTAATAATAATTATTAACGTTCTTCTGAGAACTCCTAATAGAACAATTTTGATATAAATACCTACAAAGAAAGTTAAAAACACTGTCAAAATGAAATTAAGAAAATTGGATTAGGTCCAAATAATATATTGTAGGTGCTACACACACCAAACCCCATAAACCATTATACGTGTTGGCTCACTGATTGTTGCAAAGTACATGAATCTTTCGTAGTAGAGTAAACTGAAGAGTAGGTAATGGCCACGCGATACCGTGGTCATTGGTCAATTGAAATTTCAATGCTTCATATTAAGAATTGTTTGATAGTAACACTACCTTTGAGAAGTTCACGTTACTATCTATTACGTTATTATCGAGCTGCCATTGTTAATTAATTTCAAGTGGCCAACAACCGGTGGCCAGTTACACCTAAGTTTCTCCTGCTAAATAAAGAGCTTCTATAACAACATTTTGATCAACAAGGCTGATCTACGCTTTTTATTTTCCAAACCTTTGCATCGTGACACGCAACAATAATATCCAAAAGGTGCAAACAATATACACCATTTCTGCTATTGATATAAACACAATCATATTTCAACTGCGAAATACAGGCAATGATAATACAATTTCGTATTCCGTGAATACAAGAACAGGCGTAAATTCTTTTTTATTACTTGACCGGGTTTTATGTTGGAAACGATAAAACAATACAGTTCCGATACGAATTATGTAATGTAAGGATAAATATGTCTACAATATTATGTATATCAGTAGGAAATTACAAGGAAAGTGTCACAATCGTAATATAATATATTACACAATAATACTAACATAATATGGTAATATACTTCTAATTGTAATTAAAGTGGTGCTAGCTATAAGATATAACACATCTATATTATAATGGTGTAAAATGTATTGGACTGGATTTAAAATTGACAATTATTTGATAAACTGGAACTTTTGTTCAGTGAGCCAAATTCAAAAGACTAAACTCGCTCTAACTAGCGTAACTCGCCTAAACTCAAGATAATTATTGTATAAAACAAAATAAATTACTTTAATTTGAGTTTGAAGAGACTATTACCCTGATCAATTATGAGTTTTAAATTTTCTTCATTAAATTTGTATTTATTTTAGGTAATAAGCATCAAACTTGTCGGCTGGTATTCAAAATGATGCATACGGAGAATTCGTAAAGTCATATCTTCTTATTTATATAACAGGGATGAAATACGACAAATTCAGATCCTAAATAGGACGTCCACTATCTATCCAGCAAACCTCCTTCGTAACAAATTTCATTTTTATTCGTTGAGCGGTTTTTGATTTTCATGACATGTGAATAATCTGTTGCTTTTAATTAAATTAAAATTAGTATAATTACCTAACATAATCTTTGATACAGTACCTCCAACACCAAGCAATAATTCGCTTTAAGTAGCCTACATCAGAGAGATTAATTGAAGTCCTTGTTATGCTGATGAGGTTCATGCCATAACATGTTATTATGTCAGCTATAGTCCCATTGTCGTTATTAGGCTTCCGGGTCATTATGATGAATATAATTACAATTATTACATCTGACGCGAGGCTATGTAAAAGATCTGGAACCTATGGATATAACGCCGACAGAGGAGCGTTAGTTTAGTTTTTCAGTTTAGTGGGTGTCATGGAACCGGGTACCACGCAAAACAAGAACGTTCCTCAATAGAAATTTTAACTCATCATTCAAAAAACTTGGAATCGAACTCAGAATTCTTTGTGTGGCAATCCAGCTTAATAACCATTCTTCGTACAGGTCGTCAATGATTTAATTAATGTCAAATGGTTTGAACCTATTATGAGCTCAGTATAGGGCACAAATTTGCCCTCTTAATAGAAAGTTCTAGGGCTGAAGAAATTAAGAAGAGAAGAGTAAGAATTAGTCATCCGATGGCCATAGAAATAAGCTAGCAACTGCTACCTAATAGATGGATAATAATCAGGACCGAGAGCTTAACGTGCCCTTCGGAGCACGGAAACGCTCAAGAATTTTTTTCCACTAATAGTCAATCACTTAGCATCGACACAAGCCGCTGGTCTATAAGCACTTCATACACACAGACTCACGCTACTATGACGAATTTATATCGTTAATATAAATAAATAGGTAAGAAAATGATTTTGAATTTAAAATTGATCACATAAAGATATTACTTATAAAATTATAGTAGCAAAATAATAAAGCAATAAGGAAAAGAAATGCTGCCGCATTGCTTAATTAATTTACACTGAAACCACTCCAAAGAATTTTCAGGTGAAAATTTCCACTAATGAAAATTTAATATTGGACTATTCAGCTGGTTCACTAATTGAAATTGATTTCGAGTTGGCGGACGAAATCGTTGGAAACAATGATGTGATAAGTTGATTAGATAATTTAATTGTACGTACTTTTGTTATTGTCCATAGTTGTGTGCAAGGTAAAGTAGAATATTGTAAGATAGTGAGAGTAAGTTGTTATGATACTATTTAAATGCTTTGTTATATTAGGGTAAGGAGATGAACTTCTTGATGACAAGTGATGATGCCCATTGGAGGACTTACGACATAAAGAATACAAAAGGCATAAGTGATGCTTTGCCGAACACGTAGAAAGCGGACCAGTATGTCACGCTGTAAAAAATTTTTGCTTGACTTTGGGTTACAAAACAATGAAGCATCTCGTTTCGAATATTCGAAACCTTAAGAATCAAATTGAAACTAAAATTTTATGCAAAAAACAATGTTTTTACTTATTCATTGACTTAGTGAAGTAATTGGATACACTACGGTAACAGATATCATACTTCAGTTCCCAAATGGCACTGGTCATCTAGGAAAAGTGAAGTTTAAGAATAAATGCAATTAAGCCCCAATTTTTTTTGGTTAGACATGGATATATAAGCTAAGATACTTTATGTAGACAATTGGTGTTTCCAAAATCCTTACATAGGACCTCCACACACTCAAGCATACAAACATGACAAAACAGGTTCTTGCGTTCAGTAGTTTTGGCTCTGCGTAGTTTTACAGTGAGTGAGTCAAATGAAGCTTATAACCACCGGCGTCTGTCAGACATGTCTGTCTGTCTGTCATGAGCGCGGACATAGGTACTGAAGAACACAAAAATACAAACAATCTTTAATAAGAATTCAAATGCGTCAATATGGTTCCACTAATTTAATGTTATTCTCATATTTCTTTCATGCACAAACTACCATCAGTTACATTATATTACGTGAATAATTTTCGTGGACCTTACATCGTGTTGACAACAATTATTCGTAACTATGAGGATTTTCGCAGTAATACTCTGCAGCTATGTAACTTAATGCACTATTAATATACACATTTGCTCTGTTCCACTTGAACACTCTTCAATTTCACCTGTTGAGCTTACCGCGTTCTAGATTTCATGAGGTGTTCAGTATTCTGCGGTACCTACTTTTGGGTTCAACACTAACTACAATGTTACTACTCTAATTTAGATGACAATCGCTTACACATATAATATACCTTTCTTTACATATATAACAAACAAATACGAAATGGAGATAAACGCAAGCTACATTAAATTTCACACACTTTAGTTTGTTTTGTGTTTTAATTTTAAATCTCATACACCCACCCACCCACTGGATATAATTGTAAGCCGTTTTTTAAATAGCCATAATTACACGAATTCGGACTGTGTAAAAGATTTTAATGACTTTTAGGTGCAGGCCAAAGTTTTACCACAATCTAACCTAATCTTTAAATTTAAATAATTATATAATCTCCAACTTTGAACCATCAACGTATTTATTGTTATTGCACATAGCATGGTTCATGTTAACTTACACTATTATTAGAAGTATTTTGAAATAGTACTTACCTATTAATAATAATTTAACCCAATAGTCACAATTAGGTCCTTAAGAGCGTTATGCGCACATATATTTTCTATTACATAATTTATATTTTTGTAAAACCTGAGCTATGAAGGGCCCCACACGACGGGTCGAGAGTTAGAGAGGTTAAGAGGTTTTATATTCCTTACCTTACCCCACTAAATTGCGGATGCTATAATTATATGTATGTCGATAGTTATTTTTTTCGTATTTATGTGTGATTAGTAACTTAGGCCCATAATACATTGTTTTCCTTTGACTTTGTTTTACGTAATATTCATTTTGTTCCTTTTACTTTTGTGGTGTTCTGATCGAGTCCTGTTTTGCGTCGGTTACCATAGTCATGGGTGGTAACGGATAGGCGGTGGTGCATACTCATATCATATTTTACTCACTATCACATTTTGCTCACCGCGCTCACCATTGGCATAAGTGTTGGGATTCTGAGCGCTATGACATGGGGTTCTTCAAGAAAGGTGTAAAAAGAGTTCTCCTTCAGGGCTGGCGTTGCACTGGTGACTCCCCTGGTGTTGCTCGTG
>DWJQ01001258.1:0-11399 GCA_018248915.1 Hesperia meskei straton
CCGGTCATACGCGAACTCGCCGCAACGCAGGAATCGACTGAAGGGATCAAGGGAAGGAACGTGACACTATGGTGAATCAGGTGTTGGTTGGTTTTGAACAAAATAATACTGGCCATATTGGCCGAGTAGGCCATAATACCCGAAATTACTCTATTTAAATATTTACTATAAATTTGTATTTAACAAAAAAAAAATTGAATTGTATTCGCAAATCTTGTTTCTTGGCCGCCATGATGTAAACTTGTACGCCGATACACATACAAAGAAAAAGAAATAAGGACCATTGTTGTACGTAAACTACCTACTAAGTACTGCGTATCTTGTGCGCGTCGAAGATTGAAAAAAGCAATTTAAGAATTTCAGCTTGTTTATCATTTGCACATACCCACCTAAAAATAACAACATTTGAAGTAGAAATGAAACAAATTATAAGTAAGAAATATTTTTATGGAGTAAGGTCTACCTACTATCGTTTCTTTAGGTAGAGTCGCTTCATATTTTATACATTGTAGGTAAGTATAAAAAAATTACATAAATTAAAGTGCAATATATGAATGAAATAATGGAAACAACACAAACAAAAAACAATTTCAAAAAATTTTGTTTACAAATATTTATATGGAAGTCTCTGTAAATTTTAAATATCTCCCGAATATAATTAGAGCCCAAGGCCCAATCGAGTTCTCACATGCCCATCCAGGAACCGGCGAGCCGTCATCGTAACGCTCCCAATAAATACTTGGACGGGATCGGCTCACCGGTTAACGAGAGCCCTTTCAGTGCCGCGGTGAGCCATTTAGCGAATTTCAATAGTTTTCGAGAAAAACTCGACGCGAGAGGGACGGACGGCCGGCGCGAGCGGGACGAACGTAGCGAAAGAAGTAATAAAAAAGCGGTCGTGTGCGTGGTCGGTGTGGTGGAGTGTGGTGGCGTAGGGCGGATGCAAGCCCCTCCCTGCGGCGCGCCGCCTGACTCAGTCGAGCCGAACGCGGGGTCGCAACGGTCCGCTCTCTGCTGCACGCGCGCGGAAAAAGTTTCACGCTATTCCGAAACTTCCGATCGCGGTGACAACACGCTCAAACCGACCCTCAAACGGTTTCAAAACTCCAAATCAACTCTCTAACTGTCGTGTTGCTTCAGCAAAATCAGTGGTTTTTAACAACTATCAAACACTTTCGCGTTTCCATCCCAACCGTGGTTTGACGTTTGTAAACTTCCAAAAACTTTGTAGTGGAGAAGAGTTGCGGGAGCGCAATATCATCAGAGTTGCAAAGATTATGCCCCGTGCCACCGATGGGATGTACGGACGGTGACATCGTGTGGGCACAGGCCGGTCGCGCGCTGGGCTCCGAGGCGGTCAACTTGATGCTGCTGCAGGGAGAGGCTCGGGAGCGGCAGGGGATGGAGGAGGAGTGCTCGGCGCGCCCCTGCGCCACCGACTTCTCCATAGCGGCCATCATGGCCAGGGACCGCCAGGAGCGACGAGAGCGCAGAAGGCATAGAGACCCGAGGGAAGATACTCTTACTCCTTTAGGTAAGCACATAGTGGTAAATTTTTCATAGCTAATAGTTCGTCGTTTGCTTGTTGCACGGATAACCCGTGTAGGAAGGAACCATTTGTTGAATTTTCCATATGCTATTGAACTTGAAAATAATTTGCTTCGGTAAATGAAACTACCGTTAGGAACCTGGCAGACATTCCCAAATGTCATCTTGAATATCCTCAAAATTACTAAATGTATTACTGTAAAGTACAATAGTCAGAACTTAATCAGTGTAGCCTACTACGTACTTAACGCATTGAGATAGGAGATCAGAGCTCAGCTGAGAGGGGACAAATTTTGGGTCGTATCAAATAGTATCTTCCAATATTTTTATAGATAAGTCCGATGAATCCAGATACTGTGTCCACTAATAAAATAAGTTAAATGAGTAGGTTCCTTCTAACAGTACCATTAATAAAATCAAATAATAGGACGCTTCCAAGTAACTTTATAAAGGCTAATTTATAAGAAACATGCCACATACGAATAATTATGCCTTGCAGTTGTAATGTTTATAATTAAACTGAAGAATTTATTGATATAATTAAGAGGCCTAGAAGTAACAAAGGTGCCCTGAAAATTACTAGGCACTTCGATTGGATGAATTATCTAGCAGATGGTAAATTAAAACCTCTATTAACGACAAAAACTGTACTTACGTCAAACTAAGTATCACAAATATTTTTTCGAAGAGTTACACTGAACAAAAACTCGAACCTAACCTACTGTTTGTTCACTTCATAAATAAGGTTATGTGAAGTTCAAGAGCATACGGATACAATGGCAAGAATAAGTTAACAAGTTGACAGTTTGAAACGAATGCAGGCAACGCTGATACCTTTGGTACTCTTGATGACCGTGAGCAATGGTTACCACTTATCACCATATGGCGCATTTATGGACTATTTACATAATTATGTATGAATTACCATATAGAACGCGTAACACATAATAAACTTTTAGGGTGAAATTATGGTTGTTTTAGTGACTAAGACATCCTCAACTGTTGTAATACTTTTAGGTAATATCTCATCATCAACATCACAACTCATTGTTGTGTCATTGCAGGGCATGGATTGTTTCTCAATTGTATCTATCAAGTCCTAAACTCCTAAACGCTGGAGCATTTTCCATATTAAAATTGATTCATGTAAAGAAATCAAGCTTCACAGTAAAATATTTACTAGCTCTACACTTTTTATTTAGGCTGATTAGGTAATATTTCCTAACATTGAAGAATTTTAATTTATTATTAGGCTTGTCAAATATGTAAAATTTTAAATTTATCAACGTTACGGCAAGTAGCTACTTGACTTTTTAAAGATTCTATTTATTCGTTTCATCAGGCATGTGAAAATCAAATTCATGTGATTCCACTTGTCTACTATAATAATATTTGTCTTAAGTTTTTTCATTACATTGCTAGAGTAACGAAAAAATATTTTGAAACAGGTAAGTTAAAGTGTAAAATTTGAGTGGAATCATACATTAATTTATAATCTTTAGAACAAATCAAAGGTTAAACTTAAGTTCCATTTTAATGATAAAATAAAACAGCTTACTTACTAACATAATTAAAATAAATATTATTTAAGTAAACTGGACCTTAGAATTTCCATGTCACGGATAGTCTACATTACAAGATCCTTAAATAACATTTCAAAAACAATACCCAGGAATAAACTATTTTATTTCCCATAAATGTCTCCTTTAGTCAGAAACTAATTCCGTAATAGCTTCTGCATTTAACCGATGGTTTGACGGGGTCGTTAATATAAATATTAAAACATTATCTATTTAACATCCCTTAGTTTCGGGATAGTTTCGGGAAAATGATAATTACTTACACGTTTTCTCTAATAATTCCGTGAACTGGTTTTTGACAATCTACATGTTTAATATAAACTTCGTTTGATATTATGCAATCTCTAGCTATCAAATGTATATATTCAATATATATATTTCAAATATATTCAAGAAACCTGTTCATTTTCTTTATCTAAAAAAAACTGCAAAACAGTGGTTTGTTTTCTGTGGTATATTATAAATTCATTCGCATTAAGTCGTTGCGGCCATACTATTTTACACCTTCATAATCTGATTATCTTTATAATCTTCACTGAGAACATCGCTTATATGTGGCTTCTACTCGTTTCTATGGCTTCATGTTCACTTAACAGATTTTTTTATTTGGTCAACAACGTTTTCTGCTATTTAATTGTGCATCCAGTAAGGTTGTAAACGTAGAACCAGTTATAAAATTCTTGATTTTTTAGGATCTCATAGGTGTTATAGAAAATGCTCTAAAACTCAGTTCCAAATTTATCGGACAATAGAAATTAAAGGGTAATAAAAAAGTCTTGACCTGACCCACAATTATTTTAAAAAGAATAATAATTTTGTGGCTTATCCATAACCTTCTCTATAACCGCTCTTACATACGTTCTGATAATTAAGATAGATAAGAATAAAATATGTGGAAAAGTTTTTCCAAGATTGTAAATAACTTATGCTCTAGAGTCTAGGTACTCAGGACCACCTCATTGATGAAGAGACAAAGAGACTCTTCTCTGTTCTAAATTAGGTAATAGTTGAAGCAGTTTCACCATAGGACGATTCATTCTTGACCAGTGTACTCTTAAAAAATTATTGTTGTTTAACTAAAAATTAAAAAATATTATCATACTAACCACCAAAAACCCGTGCCAAAAACAATAGACGTGTCATTGATTTTTTGTTTAATTTCATATAAAGATTGTGTTATTAAATATAAAAACAACGCATTTTCTTATTTTATTAAGGCGTTTTAAAATATTTTTTGTAACAAGATACTTATCAATGTAGAACTTTTCCTTAGAGAACTTACTACGACATTATTTAGTTTAATTTAGGAGCGAAATGACTTACTGTAAATGGTACCTACTTATATGTAATGACATTGTATAAGTCAGTAAAGCCCTGACTTATACCAATAAAAATACACTATTTTAAGAAACTGCATTGTTTACAAATGCATTTTTACGATTTAACTAAATCTTGTAACGAATCCCATCAAGATTATAGAAGGTAAGCAAGCAATGCAGTCTTTCACCGCAAAATCTTATGGGATCTTATTAAAAACCGGACTATTTATCTTAAATAATAAAATATGAAAGGGAAGGACAACATAAAGTTTATGTAAAAGGAAATTTTTACTAACAAACATTTCATGCTGAAGTAAATTTGGTTATTTTATGTCACGTATTTTTTATTAATAGATACTGAAGCAAAATTTTGAAACGTTTTATAAAAGCGCAAGTATCTTATTGCAGAACAATAATGATAGCCCTATCAACAAAGGCTGTCCGTTTGTCGCCGACGGGACTCTACTTTTAATGTGAAATTCCAAATTTTACACAGAAAGTATTAACGTCGCATTTTAGAAAAATAAATTGTTCAAAAAATTTATTTTTTGAAATCCACAAAAAAATAATTCCAATAAAAACTACCAACAACCTCTTTGATTTTACTGTCAGAAAAAATCTGTATTTGTAGACGTTTTAAAGTATAGAAAAGTAAGTACCAACTATTAGCGCAATAAATTAATTACATTATTAAATGATCATCAAAGTATAATTTATTTTCTATTTTAACGCAATGAAATTACAACATTTCTCGATAGGCATTAACTTATTAAGAACTTTAGTTTAAGAATTCATTTTCACTGAACTTCCGGGATTGCTTAAAAATTGACGTTTAAATAAATACTAATGGCGACCACGCCTTGGAAGAAAAATAGATAGGTAATCATCCAACCAGGTGGTTTAGCTACTTTAAAAAGGTAGATAGGTAACTCTATTTCCTCAGTAGGGTCTGAGCAATCTAGAGTCGGAAGGCTTAGAATTGGTTATAGTCGATGAAGTTAGAGCAGAGCTAACATAAAGCTATTAAAAAAAGGCCCTGAAAAGGCATTGTAATGTTAGAAGTTGGAAGTAAACCACCTCACTTTCCTCAAATGACTATTGTCATTGACAGACAGCTCAGTTGCTACCGTAATGAATATAATATTTATCCCCGAAGTACTAGTTATTATGATAGATTATTTAAACTTCTATTAGTCATTATGGCGACTACTGTTTTAAGTGTAAGGTCAACAAGGGTTCAAATTGCTAATAAAATTATAACAACCGCAAATGACTCGAAGCATCATGAACTTTTTATAAAAAAATTACCGCACTGACAAATAATTAGTAAGTGTATAAGTCCTCTATACCCCGCACTGAAGTAGCATGGTGGAGTATGATCTAGGACTCATTAGAAATAAGGAAAACTCCTACTAATAATAACTGGACCTTCGATAGGTTGAAACCACAAAGTGATGAATAAAAATTAAAACTTTTGAAAGATTTCTTACATCGGCAGAAGGTAATTAATGGATAAATCGAATGTTTTTCTTATCTGTAAATATACACGATGGCTGAGAAAGTATAAGAAATACCGTGAAAATTGTTCTTAGTCCTTCTGCTGACAGCGGCTTACTTGTCCACAAAATGATTTATATATAAGAGCAATAAAGATCTGCGTCATGCTTCCGAGATGGTCAGATTTTACAATAAGCTTCCCTTATCATCCAATGTTTGCAACTCTATAATTCTTATCTTTTTTCTTGGCCGATGCCTTTACTAAAGACTAAGATTTACGTGCGATGAGGGATGATGCCCACTTCAATCAGATGACTCTTCTGTCAACTCTGTCAACCGCTACCTCCTCTGCCAACTATTTAATACAAAAGCTATCAGTTCTCTTAGAAGAGCAGTTTTCTTTATCACCATTGATGTTATACCTACCTGTCTAAAGATGTGTTCCTAGCGCGCGAAAAGTGGAAAAAGTCGACTAATTGTCGCACTTTTCATGTTATTCTAGCTTATGCGTTTCGTAATTATCTTTTGCATGCATAGTTATAACTGTTATAAGTTCTTTGTTTTACACCCTTTTTTAACCAAAATGAGCCATTAATAAATGTACGCTCACACACTCATAATCATGTAACATTAAATTAAATTATGTGTGTCCTAGTATTCTGGGTAATGACATACATAAATGAGACATCACGAATGATTAAGATCTCAGAGGGAACATTTCATCTGTCACAAACGTCACCGAAATTCTTTGAACGGATTTCGAATCATGCGCCATTCATTTTTCTAATACAGTCACTATTATGGTATTTCAAATAGGCAGTCTGTAACATACCTAATAATGACAACATAGTGCTCTGAACTATGGTCTAATGTTCAAGAGACCAGGTTCTAATTTCGAATCCTGCACCCATCACTACCTTTTATGATTATGTATGTACCTATTAATAAGTATTTGCAGGCTTACTACTATTGCTACGATACAAAAATAATTGAAAGGAAATTTGCGCATCTAATAATCAAACATTCACAAAAGTGGTCACCAAGGTGTAGAAACTGCTTAGACTCAATTCACCTGCATAGAGAAGTGTGTCCCAATCTACCTTTTACATTATCTATAAGAGGAGCTTCGATCCCAATTAGACTGTTAACGAATGATGAAATAAATAACTTTTTCCAAAAAAAAAACAACTAACTTCAAAATCAATAAGTAGAGATAACTCTTAAATTACCCATCAGATGGTGCTGAAATTTGTATTAAATCAGAAATAGTACCTACCTTGCGAATAAAAAAAATAACAATATCGGTTCCCCCGCGCAAAGTTGTGAGAACACAGGTAAGAAAAAAGCATACATTTGAATTCAGAATTTCCTACTTAGTTTGAAGTCGGAAAAGTACCTTAAACAGATTCGAAACCAGATCTCTCGCGCATTGACTTCCAAAAAATGCTTCCAAACATTTATGCTATGACTAGCATTGTTATGTTCAGGCATGCGAGCTGTTAAATTGTCAATGTTGGTGCGATGAAAAATAGGGTGTCAATTTATTAAACTTGGCAGACGAATTTAAAGCGTGATAATTACTGCCAGCTATTTAATTATTTAGCGCGCTGTTAAATAACTAGGCGCGATGGAAACGCGTTGTAACACGTTATTAATTATAGTGAAAAGAAATGCTTTATTGAGAAATGTGTTGTTAGTATATCTTTTGTGGTCTTGTCAGTGATTATTTTAACTGAAAATATTTTGTTGATGTGATTATTTATGATAAATAGACATTTTTAATAGGTTTTCTACAAATAACATTGCATTAAAATTGTTAAGTACCTAGTTATTTACATATTACCTAGATGTAATAATTGTAACTGATATTATATTCGCACTGAGAAAACACTTTAGAAGATCTGTAGAAGGTATAGAGAGCATATATTTATTAAAACAACATATTCGGTAAAAATGACTCCTAGACTTTTTGTCTGTTATTTGTGCCTGCCAATCTCCGAAAAATCTAAGACGATGCAGTTTTTTTGACATAGGTACCTACTGTAGTTAGCCTAAGTAACGTTTCATTGATTATTTTAAATCAGTTGATTCCTTTATTAAAATTATGAACGTAAAATAATCTCATCTAAACGTAAATTAGACGTAAAAATCGATACAGACATACCTAGTTACCACTGCCAGTAGGAAGGTCTACTTAGGCATAAATTTTCCGAAGGCAAGCAAAGGCAGGTTACTAGTAAATTTACATATAAGTAGGTTAATTTATGGGTACATTCTAATTTACCAAAATATAGATACCTGCCTACGGAATATTTTTACTTACAAGATTTATCAAGTAGCTGATTTCGCATAGTACTATACGATCAGTTAAAAATAAACTTATCGTTGTAAGTTTGCTGGGTAGAGATTCTGATATGTGCACGTTTCAAATTCGAAGATGAAACTCAAACTTGTGAGTTATATTAAAAGCTACCTGGGTATAATATAAATAAAATTCTTCCTTCCTACTGCATTTATTATTTTGACCGTTGCCCACGAATATTTGTAGCATTTTTAAACACTGTGCCTGTGTAACAACTTTGCCTTGTCGTGTCCAAATATATAAAAAAATATATAATTATAAAACAAATATATTTTTACCTTTTGTTAAATAAGAATAATGAGTAGGTCCGCGCTACTGGGTATTACTGGGTATTAAAAAATTTGGTGCATTCATTATTGTTCTCCTTAGATTTTAAGAATTTCTTTAGAAAACGTTAATAAGTAGGCACTAGCATGGCTAGGTTCCTAAAAATTTGCATAGAAATAGTTAAAAATAATTTAAAAATTTATCATTCCAACGTTCAATTTGAATATTTGCAAAGTATCTCCAATACCTTTTAAGATGGTATACCTATTATAAATTAATTAGGTATATTAACCCTTTGGTTAAAGTCACAAGTAGAACAAAAAAATTCAATACAGTCCCCTTATCATTTTATGTTTATGAATTTACTTAGTTCATTAGTACTGAAAAAAACCACATTGAAAATATGGAGATTTTCATTAGGCGGGGAGACAAATTTTCAGTGGGCAAGAAGATGAGGATTTTCTTTTTCTTAGATTTTAAGACCAAACAATGTATAGTTACTGCTTCAGTAAAAAGCTTTAAACCGTAATATGAGGATATCTACCTAAAAGTATTACTTTAGTAGGTACCTATTCTACAATTGAAAATATACATAACTTTCTTTTAGATAATTTCCGTGGCTGAGTAAGGTACCTACAATTCATTTGCACTTCAAAAAACTGCTTGGCTACTTTTATGTCAAGGCATTTCTTGTATTATGTATATTTAATTTAAATTTACTCTGTAAGTAAAGTGATGTGTCTAGAGCTATAGCTCCTAAAAATATCTTTCAACCGCGCCCGCTGTTGCTACTCTACCAATGCACGTCACCGGGCAAGAGCGAAAAAGGACACTGTAGATCTTTTCAAGTAGTGTACCACTCCTTCTACAGAGACCCATGAATTCGTTCCTAATAACTAAGCAGTTGATCTGAATGACCTACAGGTGATTTACTGACGAACCACCCTTGAACTTGCAGAAAAATTCGTTGACGCGGCCGCGTCTGCCTCTGGGTCTCCGTCGCCCCCTCTACCGGAGTTCGAGCGCGATTCTCCCGTGGACGTATCCTCAACCTCGGAAGCTGGGTCCGCGAGCGGCACAGCCGGCGCCTCCCGCGCCCTGTCCCCCCCTCCCCGCAACCCGCAGCTCACTGAGCGCTGGTCCAGCGAGGAGATGCGCCACATCCAATGCCACCTGGAGACCAAGGAGTTATGGGACAAGTTCAACGAACTCGGCACCGAAATGATCATCACCAAGACTGGAAGGTAAGTTACTTATGATAAAATCGGGTTATAAATCGCGTTTTACAAATTTGAAACTCGGGAATTTATTGCATCTACCTAGGTAGGTATAACTTAACAATAAAACGAACACGATTTTAATAGCCAATGTAGAGCGAATAATTTATTAAGTAGGTACCTAGGTACGTTCATAACTCTCAAATTTTAAGAAAGGTATAGCTATATTATTTTATTTTTATTTACTATTTGCTACGAGATAGCATAATACCTATAAAAGAAAGTTAAAAAGAAAGTAAACAGATACGGAATCCAACTAAGATAGCAGTAATTGTTTAAACAGAATGAGCATTTAAATTGACAGACACCTTACCAACTGCTATTAACAAATCACCGATAAAATCAAAGTCATTATTGTCTAGTAGAAGTTAATTATTAAATAACGCAATTAACTCGAAAACACGAGCCTACTTAAGTAATCTGAGTCGTCTTTGGTCATAAACCTACCGCACAGCACGAGTATGGCCAGTCGAATTGCATCGATTAGGGCATGTACACATTGACCATACGCCCTGCTCTGAACAGGATAGTCTTGTTCAAAATAGAAGCTTCACTTGTCCCAAAATATAAACGAAACTAATCCGTAGTAGCGAGCAAACGTTGTGATCCTAGCCGTGATTGTGGGATTTGTAGGTCAGTACCGGGCGTGCATAGCACCTACTGCACAATATTTGATGACGCGTGACGCGCGTTGGTAGTGACTTTACATACAAAGCGACGAGACCTGGTTTCTATTCCATGAATGTATTGTCTCGGATCGTAGGTGAAAATGATATTATTCTTATATGTATCCGACTTTGCGGAGGTAGTAGAGCACATTATTAACTAAATATAGCCTATATTACATAGAAAAAATATAGCATTCTAATATTTCTAATGGTGAAAGATTAAAAAACACAAAACATTCTTATTTGTATCATTAACATAAACGAGTAGGTTTATGCGTTTTGTAACAGTATAATTAAAGTCATATCCCGAGGAAAAATGGTCACGTGCAAAAGCCGATGGTGGTCGACCGTCGCTGGTAAGATCAAGTCGGTGGCAACGGCGTGGCGATACGGTGGCGCGACTGGACGCAGTCGCCGGCGCGAGGCGTGGCCGTCGCGCCTCGCCGCCGAACAATGGACGGCCGACCACCGAACGACCTACCGCGGACGCGTGGCTCCCGGTCCAATTGTACCATTTGTACCACTTGTAGCTATGATTGAGTTGACATTACGTACGGTAACGCTATTATACTTTTACATTTACATGTGTACACGTAAATGGTTGCGACTGAGCGGGAGCTGAATGACTTATACGCTGATTCTCAAAACGAATACGATCATTTCGCGATTTCACTGTTAGAGTTAAAAGGTACAATTTATGAACTAGTTTTCCACAAAAGGCCGCAAACTCATCATTCATATTTTCACGTCAAAGGACAATTCGCCTTTGTAACAGTTGAGCTACATACATAATGTAGGTCGGCAATTAAGGGTCGGGCCACATTGATCGACGGCGATCGACGGTTTGTCCATACAAAAAGAGCGTAAAGTATGGAAAGCCG
>DWJQ01001259.1:0-11395 GCA_018248915.1 Hesperia meskei straton
CATATACTAACAATGTAGCATATTTTTCTATGGTGCCTTTAGGGCCAATCTCTCTGTGAGGGATGGGCCTCCCCCTTTATGAACTGCCCAAATGAAATTCAGACATATTTCCAATATCTGATAAACCTGCAAATAGTTTATGAAAATCAGCCAAAGAATGCTACTTTTTCTACCTGCTAGATCCTAAACTAAATTGGATACCAAAATCTGCTGAAATCTCATGCAAAAACTGGTCACACTAACAATATTCATTCTATTGTCATTTGCCGGTGATCTATGGATCCCATCTAGGGATGGATGTCTTACAAAAATGTTATCTGTGTTATAGATTATATAAATACCATAGGCACATAGGTACATAGGTTGGTCATTGGTCGCATTGATGCACAATTTAAAGTATTATTGAAGGATGTGCGCCAACCTTAATAGAGATAGACTATCTAAGATCTCATCTCAGTAGGAACCCATGGACGTTAAGTCCATTGTACCGATATACCTAACGATGGTTAGCGAGCACGAGCACTTAAGTTTGATGTGTATGAACATTTTAAAGGTATTTTTCAACTTCAATGCAATTCAATAATAATAATTTTTATATTATTAGCCATTGAGATATTTAACTTGTCTATCGGTAGAATTTAAATTTAATGCTTTGCCTTTAATCTACGCTAAAAAAGAATTTCTTGTCTATGATCAAATTGTCATCTATCTTTGGTTGTGGTAGTGATTTTGTGTGTGTTGATATTACAAATTACGAATTTCGACAGTAGTGTGCGTTCAAAGGAACTCGCTTGTCGCGTTGCGGTGCGTGTGCTTTCTACAATTGACTTTCATCGCCTCGTAAGTTTGTGAATTTTATATTTTATTGTGTAATTAGTGTCCTTAGACCCTGGCGTTTGCCCTGCAAATGTGGAATTATCGATAGCCGAATCGGAGTCCGCTAAAACCATTGGATCGGATCGTGTCGATGCGTCACCTTTGTGAGCCATATTACAAGTTCCTGTTATTCTTGAATCCATATACATCTTTCGTGTCCTTAAGGTGTTCTCAGAGAAGAATCCATTCGGATACCTCGGAGATTGCAACATTCGCGAATCTAAATAGTGAAAAATTGCATTCTAACCTAGCACGGAAGCGAGCGGGGAGGAAGCGATGTCTCGCGAGAGAGTAGCTCAGCGAATGGTTTCAGCGGCCGCGGCTTCTCGCTTGTTGCCACCTTCGAGTGATTCGTTCGTTTGGGGAGGCCGTTATTGATGGCCACGGGCCTCCAGTAAAGGATTCCCTGACCAAACTTTTTTAAGTAGGTTGATTATGCGCGCACCGAACCTAAGGACGAGAGATATATCTATAAAGCTGTAAATAATTTATTTGTTATTATAACTAACATTTAAAAACAACATATTAATTGTTTGTTAAATACTTTACAACAGAAACTTTTAATCACTTGTTTACTTGAGAGAGCATTTAAATTATCTTATTTTATCATACATATTGTGTTGTTACTGTTGTTACACTATTCTAAAATTGGCCTTCCACCTTATATGTCTATCTACATGCCTTGTGTGCATGCTTTTATTATGGTAAATATCTTGACTAGCTGTTGAGTCTACACAATAGTGTAGCTAATTGGTGTATACCTACATAATTTACATTTTTTTCTATTACGCTATGAATTGACAATAATATACTTGTTTTATTAAACATACATTCATGAGTTGAGTCAAATTTCTGAAAGATAAAAAAATATTGTGCAATTTTCACTCGATGAAAAAAAACTTAATCACAGTTGCCCACTCAGATGAAATAAAATTATAATCATCTGATCCAATATTATGAATAGTGTATACTATCGGTATACTATCAGAGAACATAATTACTGTTTCAATGTTATATACAGAATTAGCATAAGCCATAAACTGAATACTATCTAATTGGTTGTCCTTATAGAATTCTATATCGTTACAGTATCAGGTATTTCTGTTACACACATAAGTGGGACTGTAAAATGCAAGTTAGGCAGAAAAATAGATGTAGGACACCAGCACTATTGCTAGTGATGTTGTATTAAAATTAAAACAGCAACCTAGATTGTTTAACTTGCTCAGTCTGCAAAGCATTAAAAGAAATGTCACAGGCTTCAAAGTCAAGGTTATAATTAGTGAAACATTAAATCCAACAAGATTGTCACATCACAAGATGCATAGCGAAATACTTATAAGGGGCTAAATTAAAACCTAATAGGAGCAATAGGAGTAGCAAAGATGAGAAAGTTGGCGTGATGCAGGAGAGTCATGCGAGCGTGTGTAGTGATGTGTGTCGATATTGAGCAAGAAGGACGCGGCGGGTGCGGCGAGTAGGTCAGGCGGCAGGCGGCAGGCGGCAGGCGGCGTGGCCCAGCGCGGGCGGGCGCGGATCTGGGTCAATGGTGGCCGCGCCACGGCCGCTGCAACTGGGTCACGCGCCCCGCGCCGCCCCGCGCCGCCCCGACCCGCCCCGACCTGCGCCCATTGCGCTTTTATTTCTATGCGATTATGGATCCGCCCTTTCGACCACCCGCTCTCCCTCCGCCCTCGGCCTCGGTCGACCGGGGGCACCGAGGCCGACCCACAAAAATAACCTCCTAATCTGCGTCCTTCAAATTTTACTTGAATACGCCGATTTGGCAGCTCCCGAGACGAGTGCATTGCGGTGCACGCCGACGTTTCCGATATTAATGTTTCGGCTGCCAGATAAATTCTGTTCGATCTCAGATCGCCCACAAAAGCCCACGGTTATAAGTTTCACTCGATTAGTCCAATGCGGTCGAGGTAATCGTGAAGGCATGAAATCCACGGGCGTGTTCTGATTAGATTGTGTTCGTTGACATTTCTATATGCGTCCCGCGGGCGTCGGGCGTCGGGCGTTCCGTCAGCTCGAGGCTGGGCAGGTGTCTGGGAGCCGCCGCCGGGAGAGCCCAGATCTTGACCTTGCACGCCGCACGCGTGCGAATGACCTCGCCGTCCGATGACAGTAGAGTTGATTGAAAGTCACTTAAATACGTTTTCGAGAGGTATTTTTATACATCACTAGCTGCGCTATCGCGGAGTCGGCTAGCTCTAAAAGGTTTCGTTCCGCGAAAAAGGACCTAAAATGGGTCAAGTCGCTCATTGAAATCTGTTTCCAGTGGACAGATTTTTTGTTAACAACGGAAACCCGTCTTTGATTCGTTTCGGGAAACATTATCTCTTAAATTTTCAAATCTTGCCTACAACAATTATTTGGTTTTAATTTTATCAGGTGCCCTATACATTTCATGTTTTATCACTTTTTAATTTTTTCTAAGTTATTACATTAAAATTTACTGTTAGTAGGTACATTACATTATATTTACGTTAAGTTAAAAAATATGTAAAATATTGAGAACCATAATATACATATATGCAAACAAAATTGCTAAGGTATTTTTACATTGAATCTCGTTTTGTCCTAATTACCCGTAAATGCCATAAGATGTGAAGTCTCGGGCATAGCGGCGTTTATGCTTTTCCGCTGACGATAAAAACGAAGACATGACATTGTCTTTATAGTTTTGTAATAGTTTCCACAACAATAGTGCCATTTGTGACATTGCCTTTATGATATTTCTCATGCAGCATTTGCCTCTATATCAGGAAGGCAAAAGAACAGCCGTAAAGAACTACGTCCGTCATTCAGCGATACTTTTGTGACGTCCCTATTCCCTATTCACTCTTTAGATCTTATTTATTTTTTCCAAAAATATCTAACATAGACATTCTATTACATTTTAGATTTAAATGCAGTCTAACAAACTAACTTTGATTCTATAATTTACTTATTTTTGCATTCGTATTTGGCTTTCAAAATAGTTGAAGCTTTTGTTTTACTTGCATCTAGAATAATAATGTAAAATTCTTTATTTCACAAAAACTTTCATCCCTTACTAAAAAAAAATTAGAGGTGTTTCAATGCCTGCTTTATAGTCACAATTTCAAACTTTATTTAACCCATAAAGGGTGAACTACTACAAAATTGACAAAATTTTTAGCTACTCTCTCTTTCTCTCCCAACTTATTCTATAGTACTCATAAACTATCTAAACATAAACATATGTTCCTGCCAAATAACGAGATATTTGTTTAAACGTATTACCTAAGGTACCATGAGAAACCCATGCATTTGGGCAACGTCGCCGTAGCAAAATAAAATAATCTTGCCGAGATCTATTAATTGAGCTACATTTCATTTTTTGATTGATGGGGACGACTCCGCTCATAGTCCTTTCCTCTCCTTTTGTTACGTGGTTTTTCCGAATTTGCGATTAGTCACTTTTTTGTTTGTAAAGGAAGGTTGTCTAATCTTTTCGACCAGGCCGAAAGAACGAAATGTCGAACTTCCTTGCAGGACATTCCGCTAGCCAGCAGTGCTTCCGTCATAGTGGTGAACTTTTCCCTCGCGCCCGTTCCGATACTGATATGTACATACCGACACGGCAATGTTCAATAGTTCAGAATAACTATTATTATCTGCCACTATGTTTCTTAAGCATCGTGAGGAAACCCTCATTATCGGAGACTTAGCAAAACTCAAAGGTGTGAAATCCGCCAATCTGCACTTGCCCAGCGTGGTGAACTATGGCCTTAACCTTCTCATTCTGATAAGTAATATGAGACCCGCGCCCATCCGCCCAGCAGTGGTACAGTTATGGGTTGCGATGATGACTATGCTCCCTTTCCCCAGCTGAGCTCAGAAGCTTGGCTGGGTTCTGCCAGAAAGACGTGAAAACGTTGGTGTTTTACTTCTGTCGTTCAATTTCGTCAGCTGTGCACGCCATCCAATGTAGGAAAACTGAAGTAGAGAAAGAAGCTCATTGGGAGTTTTTTACTGCTTCTTCTCCCAAGATCCCTAACAGTTGGAATTTGTTGAAGCGATGGCATAGTAGGTACTTTCGAAAATTGTTTGTAAAAATCAACCTATAATCCAGTTTATTTCATTCATTCAAAATTAGGGCTCTTTTCCTTTTTTTACCGTTCCTTCAGCACTCTTGAGGTGTCTGTCTATTTGGACTCCACCACTCTGGTGAATGGTGAGAATTGCGCCAAAATATCCTCGCCATATGTCCGAAAGCAGACAAGATTAAAAAAAGAGTAGAATAAAGCTCGTCTCCGTATAGCGCCGGACATCAATCAATTGCGACCGAAATGGAGCGTTTTAGAGTGCCGCATATCGCACGATACCTTAATGTGGTGGCGAACTTTTGAACTCTGAGATCTCCCAACTTGGGCCGCAGCTGCATTGCACCCACTTTCCTATGCAGTGTATGTACAATTCGTAATGTTCTTAGATGCCCCGATGACAGTCCAGGATATGGGCGATGTATTTAATGCAACAACTGAACCGGGCGTCAATGTCATCGACTGGATTCAATTCGAACTGGATGGTTCCAGTCGTCTAGAAATTAGGTGCCCTGTAGCTTATGGAACCGTAGAACTTTCGCTTCGGTTGGTCCTAACGCCTAACTTTAAGCTAAATCCGTTGATTTCAGCAACCGAACAAGAATCCCGTTAGTTGTTTAACTAATATTTTTATCATAAGAAAGTGCTACCCTTGAACGTGCCTTATCGCTTATCACATTAGATAAAATTTATATTAAGGTTTTATTTCGTCCTGAGTGGTTCAATTATCTAATAGTGATGAAGCAAATTTGTATGCAGGGATATTTTTAATGTGAATTATGTATACTAAAAATTGTAACATGTTGATTATTGGAGTTTATTCCGCCGGCCCTAGATGTAGGGGGCTAGGTGTTTCCGGTGCGTGTACTCATAGGCACCATGTTAACCGAAGCGAAACCAAAATTGGTTTTAAAGTTGTAATGCTGGTGACGTTACGTGCTTCATAAATATTCAAGCCATGACAATGATATGATGACTTCAGTACCAGTCGACGCTTGATTTCGATCGCAATGACGGCAATCCCACCCCGCGTATAGGTGGACCGGCGCATTACGTCACGGCGCCGCCGCCACCGCGCTGAGTCTAGCGGCCGGAGCGTGCGGCCCGTGGGCGGCGCCCCCAGTCGTCATCGCGGTGCGTGACACTCGTCGAACATAGGACACCGGTCATCCCGATGCGATCGCCGAAATCAAATAGGATTGTAAATTGTAACGCGTGAAGGCGGGCGGCGGCGGCGCGCGGGCGTCGCGCGGGGGTCGCGGTAGCGGGGTCGGCGACCTCGGGGATGCCCGCCGTGCGCCAGGGGATGGCGGGGTGCTGGCCGGGGTGCGGGGTCAGTGCACCGCCGCGCGCACCCGCGCAACCACCTCCGAGCTCTGTGCTCCGTGCATCTGCCCCGAGTGCCCCGACCGCCCCGACCGCTCTCCCGTGCATTCACTTTCCTCCATGTTAACGTCACATTGCGTTTCCAGTTTGCTGGCCATCTGAGATTTCATGTATTCCTAGGCAACACCAACACCTGTTCACTGCGCTAAACGAAGTTGGCAAAAACTTGTTATACATATAAATAAATGGCATCCACTTCTAGTCTATGTTTTTGCCGTAGTTTAATACATTGCTATATGTAGATATAGCTCGTTGTAGGTATTTTTTATAACAGAGACCTAAAGATTGCAGACGTGATAAATTTATCATTTAAGACGGACGTAATTCAGTCTTTCTAGTATTTAGATAAGTCATTACTCGAATCTACATATTTTTTGTAATAATGTGTAGGGAGTAGGTATTTCGTTTCGATATTCATAATTAGCTTTACCTGGCGGTATTTGAAATCAGTGCAGCAGTCTGATCGAGCAAGAAAGATATTTTGGTCGATTGTATGGTTGATGGAGTGTTGGTTGGGGGCGCGTGGGCACAGCGTCGTCGGTGCCGAGTGGCGCGGCGGTCGGCGGGTGCAGCCGGGGCGCGACCTTGCGCCGCCGCCGCCAAGGTCCCGCGCGAGGTCGGCGACCCGCCGTGCGCGCTTTGTTCGCCGTCGTATCGGTCAGGTGTCCGGCCGCGGGCCGCGCGGGAGTCATCGATCGACTCGCGATCCGATCCTCCCGTGACTCCTGAGCGAGGTCGACGACCCCGGCTCTCGGTCGTTCACGAAAACGAATGAATGTTTCGCTATAACGTTTACCTCGATCGGCGATCGCGTCTTGTGACGCATGCTTATTCATGATCGTTTATCATTTTGATATGCGCATGTAGCCGCAGACGCAGCGGTGACTCGCAACGATAATTTAAATAACATACGATAATGTGTAATTACATTGTGCAATGTTCTCAAAACATAGGAAAAGATGCTTGCACCTAACTCAATGTACGTTTAACATAACACAAAATAAATCCATAGTTGTATTGTATTACTATTAGGTATTCTCTCGGAGTCCAATGACTAGACGCCATTTACCTAAAGCGATTAAGCGCGGTGTGTAGTGATTTTGCCATGAAAATACACATTATGTTCAGCTACAGTATTTATATGCTATCAACGTCATTTAAATTTTCATCATAATATGTATTTCCTTTGCTGCGCAATTTCACAGCGCGGAATTTGAACACATGAATTTGTTTTTGACGCTCATCGCTGACGCTTGCCGCTCAAACGATTTTACTTTGAACATTGCGAGTGGTGGGAACCTTGGCCCTGAGGGAATCCCAAGAATTCTTTTTACGCAACTAACAAACACAAGGTTAATTCACTTGCCGTAGGTGTTTCTTAAATATTTATATGGGCGAATCAATGCATCGACTTTAGCGTACACCGAGCCCCATAAAACAGGCTTTCAACAGGGCTTCAAACAGGATTCAGCATTATGGCATAAAAGATGCTGAATCTACTTAAAGGCGGTACGTGGAGGTATCTAAAGTTACCTTTAAATTTTTGCGATTGTTACCGTTGAATGAATCTTAAATGTATATTAAATGCCTTTGGACTTGTCAAGCTGTAAAGCGCGGGTTTTTTTTACAAATTAACCTATTATCTATCTTCAGTTACACAAATATTGCTTCGATATCCGCTGGTTTACTCCAAAATACGCTATGTTTCTAAGTAAGTAGGCTAAATAACAAGCCTTGCTTGCAGTTTCAACATCAGTAAATTGTCTTATTTTCCTCATAACATAATCAGCCTTACTGATTTTACCCGCAAGTGTCGCTATTATGATTTCCTCAGTGGAAATTACAGCCTAAAACTCAATCACTAATTAGTGGAGATCTTTTTTTCAAGAATCAAAATAACGATTATATATTAACGATTACACCTACACATACGTATAACATATTAACAAATGAATATATTGTAATACTCTTTCATGTTTTTTTTTATCTTTATTCAACCAAAACACTGCCATCCATGTATCTCAGCGCGATGTAACTCCGCGTTTACACCTTTAACTTTTAATTTACAATTATTGTTGAAAATTAAAATGTTGAAATACAATAAATATAATTAGTTAACACAAGTCTCAGTCTGTCCGCGCGGTAATTTTTTATCATAAATACTAAAAATAGAGTTGAAGATTTTATTTGTTCGAACGCGCTAATTTCAGGACATATTGCTTTGAATTGAAAAATATATTTTGTCGGATTGGCCATTTATCGAGGAAAGCTATAAATAGACTACATATTATTAAAATCTGTGACTCATAGGAGCGGAACATCAATGAAAAATGTTGCAAAAATGATAAAGTCCATTTAGTATTAATTGTAAACTACAAGTTTCTCGAAGCGTCCAGTAGTCATGAAAATATGAAGTGATGTGATATCGTTATACAACAGATGATATTATCTAATGTTAAAATGTCAACGAACCTTGATCATATATCACCATTCTTATCTTTCTCAATTATCTTTGTACGTGAAAATAGTACCTACAAAAATACCCTTGATCTATACAATTTTTTTTATTCGGTTCACAAATTAGACGTAACACTAAATAACTTTACATGAAATTGGTAGTCATATAAAAATAATTTCACATAGTGTTCATCCTCAAGCAGTGAACACAACAAATGGTATGCTGACATTAGGGTTATCATCATCTTTAATTCTGAAATTATAAAACTAATTTTTTTTTACCCTTTGATTAAGGTGTGCCAACAATTTAACTGTTAAAAAAATTTTTTCAAATTTCGAAACAGCCCATATTGATAGATTGGTAGCGCGCAAGCCGCAACCACTTGTGGCCCGCTGTTCGTCATTCGTCAGTACCTGTCGGCACAGTGGCCAGCCCCGTCGTATCGATCTGTCAGATCCGCCCCGGCCGCCCCGGCCCCGGCCCCGGCGGTCCCCGCTCGTACACATAGCGACCCGCTTCCAGACTACCAACGTTTTTTAATTAATAACTTTAATCAACTTCATCAATTTCATTAACTCATTCTTGCCACGCTTCAGGAAGTCTTATCGCATCCAAAAATGTTGTTCGTTTTTATTAGGCAATTTCCATATTTTTTGTTGTGGGCATTTTAACGGCATAATCTTTTTTTCTAGTTACTTCATTAATTTTAATACGTTTACGTTGACTTCTTAGAAAGTAGGATGGATTCATGAATAAATTTCGTTAGAATTTCAAATCTGCACAAGCGTTGATAAAATACATCTAACCTTACAATGTACAAATGACATAGCATCAAATTACGTTAGTACTTTTTGCCTAAATGTCAATATTGTAATCAAACATCCGGACGTGGAGATAAGCAGAATAATCCGGAAAAGATAGTTTTCGTTGGTTTCTGTATTATTCGTGAGATATCTGCTAGCCCAGTGGTCGAAAACTGGCCTTACCGTAACTGAAAATATTAAGGAAATTATGATGTAATTTGTGGTCCAATTTTGTACTTATATGGGATGGGACGCCGAAGGTTATTATTAGATCAAGGAAGCCTTGTTGGTTTGTGTCGATCATGCCGTTCTATATATCCGCCGGGGAGTAGCACGATGGTGAGATGTAATCAGATACCTGTCTAGTTCCCTAAACTAGTTCGACGAGACCTTTGTATGTATTTGGTAAACCTGTAATAAATGTACCAATGTTTTTCGTCAGGACTCGTTC
This sequence comes from Hesperia meskei straton, assembly GCA_018248915.1. Classification (NCBI taxonomy): domain Eukaryota; kingdom Metazoa; phylum Arthropoda; class Insecta; order Lepidoptera; family Hesperiidae; genus Hesperia; species Hesperia meskei. The sequence continues at coordinate 10,051 of DWJQ01001259.1, forward strand.
GTAGGCGATAAGGGAGGCTCGTGGTCGCGGTCGGGTGGTCGGACAGGCGGGGCGAGGGGCGAGGGGCGAAGTCGCTGGAGCGCCAGACCGGCCGCAAGACGGACAGCGCGCGGCAGCCGGGGCCCGTGCTGCGCGCCGCGGGGCGGGCGCAGGCCCCCCCGAGGCGGCGCTGGGTCCCGCCATCCTCGCTGCGGCACAACGATGTGCCCGACAGCGACGCCAACCACGACGTCATCTTCCGAAAGGTAACGCGCACACACGATACATACGTAGGTATACAAATACACGCATATGCAAAAACGTTAGTTAGTTTAGGGCACTGAATAACAACAGCATTGTTATTACCATTTCGGTATTTTTCTGTAAGAAAGTACTTCAAAGTAATAATTATTTCACTGTGTTTTTGATCATGGGAATATGAACATGTGAAGGAAAACTTTACAAAAAGATCACGCTGAAATTATTTCTAAGGAACTTAAAAATTGTCTTACTTATCAAAAAATTCTAAGCTAAACGTTTGAAGTTGGAAATTGATTTTATAATACGACATAACCTGTCGCGTTTCAGGTACGTGGTATCCTGAACAAACTGACCCCGGAAAAGTTTCAAAAGCTCAGCGATGACCTGCTCGGGCTGGAACTGGACTCGGACAAGGTGCTGAAGGGCGTGATCCTGCTCATCTTCGAGAAGGCGCTGGACGAGCCCAAGTACTCGTCCATGTACGCGCAGCTGTGCAAGCGGCTCAGCGAGGAGGCGCCCAACTTCGAGCCGCCCGGCCAGCCCTGCACCTTCAAGCTGCTGCTGCTCAACAAGTGCCGCACTGAGTTCGAAAATAGGGCTCAGGTACGATGCAACCAATACCTGTTTCTTAGTGGGATATAATTATTTTATAGTAGTCGACACTACCTAAATTGATGTGTTCTTATACAGGCTTTTGCGGCCTTCGAGGACAGACAGTTATCACCGGAAGACGAGGAGAAGCGGCATCTCGCCAAGTGCAAGATGCTGGGCAACATAAAGTTCATCGGCGAGCTGGGCAAGCTGGAGATCCTGGCGGAGTCCATCCTGCACCGCTGCATCCAGAACCTGCTGGCGCGGCGCGCGGCCGCCGAGCACCACGAGGACCTGGAGTGCCTGGCGCAGCTGGTGCGCACGTGCGGCCGCGTGCTGGACTCGGAGCGCGGCCGCCGCCTCATGGACCAGTACTTCGCGCGCATCGAGACGCTGTCCTCGTCGCGCGAACTGGCGCCGCGCATCCGCTTCATGCTGCGCGACGTGCTGGAGCTGCGCCGCGGCGGCTGGATGCCGCGCGCCGCCACCTCGGCCGAGGGGCCCGTGCCCATCC
>DWJQ01001260.1:0-11394 GCA_018248915.1 Hesperia meskei straton
GGCTATAAAAAAAAGAAATAATGATTGGATTATCCAGATGACCTAAAATTCTAGTAAATAATAATACTTACCTACGTAACTATTGCGGTAAGAACTCACGATGCGGAATTTTTCCGTGTCCGCGGAAACGGAATTACGCTATGGCGCACGTCGCGGAGCTAAAACGCGTCATGAGTTTTTAGTTTGCTTTTATTTTATTTTATAATTAATATTTTTAAACTTCAAGTAAGTTATATCAATCGAGTTAAGGTTAATTTAATCTTCGAAGGTAAAGAATAAAGGTGCCATTAAAAATCTGGGATCTTGATAGTGGAATATACCTAAATACTGATTGCTCTAATGGAGATAAAAGTTTGGTGACTGTGTATATTTCGTGTTTTTATTAACTTTGGGTCATTCTAAATGGATACAGTTGCTATTAGTGAAAAACAAATGGTTTTGAAATATTTCGCCTGTGTAAAGTCACATAGCTATAAATAGCTGTTAGTCACTGTTATTCAAAATATTGTTACTATATTTTTGTTATATGTAATATAACAAAAAATCTGAGATACTTTTTATTACTGTCGGGCCTGGGTAAATTTTCTATGGGCCATGGCAGTTCTCCTTTGTTAGTTTTAAAACAATAAGATGAATTTATTAAAATTGGTAATGATGTTTAGGTTAAGATGGTAGCAGCTGGAGTGCAAACAAATGGGTACACAGTCGGAGCCAGAAGATTAACTAAATCATTCTCAGAGGTAGGAGGAGATCGATTGGCTGGGCATGAAGGACAATGTGACGTCTCAACAAATATTAATAGGTAATCACAATACATTGAGAAAATATCTATTAAAATAGAATAATCACCACAAACGGTCATCCCTATTTAAATGATTAAAAGTTTTTGTTAGCTATTAAATGATAATATGTATAAGACATAATACATTATTATTGTAGAAACTGTTTTGCTCCGGGCTGAGACTTAGAATCTTCATTGTGACCTAACAATAATCGTATTCGATATTTTTTAGTATTATCGGTCTGGATCATGAAAAACTACATAGAACTCAATCTGAAGAACCGCCTCGATCTCCACGTTCACCAACAGCAGTTAGTCCAACGTCGCCTTTAATGCAAAGAGGTGATTCGGATGATGTCACATCTTCATCTGTAAAATCCATAGCGTCATCATCACAAATAGATAAATCCTCTGAACTAAGTGCTTTACAACGGCAAGCGCAGGAATATTTTCAACAAAACTTCCAATTTATACACGAGAGTGACAGAGACGATACAATTGATGATGATATGGATAACATAGAAAAGAGTATGGCACTTAATCGAAGAAATTTAGAATATTTACAGCAGGAAATTGCTAAGCAAGCCAAAGGAGAACGATCCTTAAGATCAATTCTATCAAAAAGTACTAGTGATACTTCTCAAAAAACTATAAACTCTTCTCATCCACTATCAAAAACGTCAACATTTCAATCAGAGCCATCTACAGAAACTTCTGCCACGACAACAGACGACAGCGAGAAAAATGAGAAAGAAATAATCATTGATTTTGAACCAAGACCTGATGAGGAAGCTATACCTTTTACAACACTACGTAGAAAAAATAAACGAATGTTGCAGAAAACTATGTCTGAGGGTGAAATCTTATTGGATGCGTAAGTACAATTTCTCAGTTATATATGATACAACGTCAGACTACTAAGGATATAACTAATTAGAATTTTAACGTACTGTATCTATTTTTACTACATAAGATAATATTATTAATAAATACCGATCTATTTTAGTAGGAAAACAGAAATAAATACAAGTAGTGATGGCATTAAAGATGCGCCAATAATTATGTCCACTAGCCAAGAAAATATAATTAGAGAGGACAGAGAAAGAGAATCCAAGTACAAGCAATATATTGGACAAAACTATGCTCAAACTCCAATCAAAGATGAAGGAATATTTGGATTTGAACCTGATGGATCATTTAGGTATGTATCCTAAACTTACGATTTTACATTTTCCTACCTAGTTAATTGAATAGCAACTATTAGGTCAACAACAGCACCAATTATTTCAGTGCACATTATTTAAATATTCACTTATCACTCATCTGAACAGTTTATCTTGCTTGATCTTGACGGTTAAGTAACAGCAACTTACGTTTATGCCTTGAAATTATACTGACTTCAAGCTTAGATTATGGATGCCTAGCTTTCATTCATTCTCATCTGCATAATTCTCTCGATAGTTCGTCAGACGGAAATGGGCAATATGAAGATTTTCATGAAAAATATATTAGTTACAAGCATGAACCATTTAGAATTCGAAGCGTAAGCTTTGAAGAGAAAACGGAAACAATTTATAAGGATGAAGTAACAGAAAACAGGTATGCACGAAATCGAATCTGACAACATGCTGACGCATTTAAATTAATCGCTTGTTTGAGTAAGTTATAAGTAGTTCTTCTAAAGGAATTTATGAATCAAATCATTAGTTTTAGATTGCCTGAAGATCTTCTAGATATAGTTCTTCTAGATACAGATGTTCTAACCTAAAATAACCTTTTAACCTTTTGACCTTGTCGGCTGGATTTATACGACATTCTTAATAATAGACAATAACACTTTTATAAGAGAAATATTCAATGTTTAAACTTTACATAATTTTTGTAAATATTACAAAAGACACTAAAACCATTCAAAATTCAATAAACGTTAACTTTTTTACTATTAAGAAATGACATGAACAGGCGAATAGTAATTTGTGAGCTCTAAAAATCGTATGAGCAGAACACTGAAGCAATAAATTAATAAAAATAATTTTACTCACCATAAATGAAATATGCCGTTTTATGAATAAACGTAAGAATTTAAAAGAAAATCAAATTGAAATATTATTTTTTTTTGTTCGCTAATAAGTACAATTTTTACAGTACTGCAAAATCGAGTCCAAGTTCTCCAGATCCAGTAAATCAGGAAACTGATGCAGATCAGAAAGTTAAGAGAGCTATTATTTCTAATCATGTAACTACTATTCTTGCTCCATTAGAAAAAAAATCACCTTGTGCATCTAATGAGTCGCTCACTGTTGATATTAGCAGGTATAAATAATATTATTTGATATGATTGATGTTTTCATGTGTGATTTACGTATATAGATGATACTAAATATTCTCATGTTTCAGGGATCATTCTGATAGCATGTGGAATGAATCACAAACAACTGTTTTACAAGTAGATTCAGGTACCGACAATGGAACTGTTATAAGGTAAATTTGGAATTCTAAAATATTTGGTTTATAATACAAAAAAACCATATAGGTTGTCCAAACGTAAAAAAATATGATTTCAGTTCTTCGGACCTCAGTTCGTTAGCAGCTTCACCAGGTGCATTAGCTTTACTTACTCCAACGTCACGACGAAAACAACTGTTACTATTACAACATCAACAACGATCGTCATTAGACACTGATGCATTGGACGAAGAATTTGACGCCTCTCAGGTAAATCATTTAAACCTGCATTGTGTCTATAAGAAAGCAAGAAATATACCAAAAATTATATTTCCAGAGTCAATCGCCTACATCACCAAGAAATAAACTGGATACCTCAAGTTCAAGTTCTGTGCACGTCAGGTCATCACTATCACCACCCGCAGTTGTTCCTAATGTAATATTACCTATCACAAAGCAACCAACAGTGTCAAAAACGATATTTCCAACTGCGTCTTCAAAAGTTAATCATACTCCAGCTATAGCTATTACTCATCCCAGCGTAGATTTGTCTGATGTTCCTTTCAAACGAACAGCTAGTTTTATTAACAAAAAACGAGAGCGAGCTCTGAGTCCTTCTAGAAGACGAGATTTACAAAAGAAATCGTTACCAAAAGAGCCTAATGGCACTATACCTAGTCAAATATTAGAATCTCCATCAGAGCCCACTTTAGCGAAAACGACAAGCAGTGAAACTAGTTTGGCAAGGACCGATTCTGGAAAAATGAATACAGATGTATCTGAAAGCACCACTACAACTGAAGATTATGTAACTGCTAATTCTGACAGTTCGAAAAAAAGCAATGTTAATAATCAAAATCACCGTAAGTATTATTTGACTGTTTACCCAAATTTTCTTATGCTTTATTTTTGTAAACAGGTATCTATATTTTTTCAGATGCAGAAAATAATAAAACACAAGAAGGATCATCTTTTGAAAGCGCATCTAGCCTTTATTCATCAACTAAAACTGATAACGTAGCCGAAGACTTAATAGTACCATGTTTATCACCGCCATTAGAAATAAGAGATGATTTTATAGTTCCGCATTTAACTTCACCGCCACTGCCTTTACCAGATCGAATATCTAAAAGTGGCGTGGACAGATTTGAAGTAAAGGCAGATATAACTCCAGCCGTCGATCATATTAGGAGAAATAAGACTGAAATTATTAAAAGTAAGGAAGAAGTAATAAAACCGGTAAGCTAATAAAACAAAATATTATCATATCTTCTTTGCTGTGAATGAAAGTTTTTCTACACGCGTTTAAAAATAGTTTATTGTATGCCTGATTTATTACGACACGTGTTTGAAGAACATAATAGGTAAAATGAAGAATGTTAAACGCTAACACACTCATAAATAAACGCTAACACACTCATAATGTTAAAAAAACAATCATTTTTGTCTCGATTGTTTTTGTGACTTAATAGTTTTGATATTTTTTCCAGACCACGTCCACACGAGATGTGATAAGTGGAAAAAGTAGTTCAAGCGGCAGTTACAGCATAGGCGGATCAAATCCTAATGTTACTGAAAGTAGTGAAAAAAATCATTTTGAGAAAATCAAAGAAGTGCCAGAAAAACTCGAAAACAAGGTTAAAGAAGAAAAGATTGAATCAAAGAAAGTAAAAGAAGAAAAAAGTTATGAACTCAAGGAACAACTGGTGCCCAAAGTAATGGTACGATGAAAAATTAAGTATTTATAAACTAATTACGAATAAAAAAACATGTTAGTGAATTTTGTTTTATTTTAAATGTAACATGGACTTTATATTCATTATAGGGTTCCTTATCAGATGATGAAAGGAGCGTTCATTATTCATCTTCAGGTTATTACGAAAGTCCTGTGGACGACGATGATGATGGAGGATTAAGTGAGATAAAATATTTATTATTATTTATTTGTACCATACACGATTTTTTTATGTGATTAATTGTTGTTAAAATTATTTCAGCGTATAAACACTCACAAAAATACAGATCTAATAGTAGACAAAAAGCATGGTTAGCGGAAGACAAAAGAAGAAAAAAGAAAGCGTTTACTTTAGAATTTTCAAAATCTTGTGACGATTCTATTTCAACATCACAAGATGATTGGGGCAAAAAAGAAAAAGAACCTGATTGTAGTTCCCGTTCAGAAAGGACAGTTTTCAAATCTCCAACTGTAAAATCGCCTATGGAGGAAAAAGTCCCTGAAACTAGAAAAAAGAAAACACATTTTGTGGAAAAACCTAGAAGTATACAATCCTCACCTCGTGATCCTATAGATATTGAAAAATCGTTCAAGGAGAAGCTTCCGAAAGAAAAAGAATCAGATACTAAGCGCCCTGTAGAAAGAGAAAGATATGTAAAAAGAACAAAGTTAAAAGCCAAAAGTCCTACTCAAAGCAAAACAGTAGATTTGAACCACAGATTACAACACTACGATAGACGAGAAAGTGGAACATCAAGCATGAAGCTACATTTGAATATTCCCACTTCTGATGATTCAAGCGAACAATATAGAAAAAACGGTTAGTAAGTACCTAGTATTTGTAAAAAAATTCAAGATTCCGCCTAGCATTGATGACTTTTCTTGAATTTCTATTGAATTGATAAAAAAAAACATAACATAAAATAAGCAATCGACGAATGATATTAAAATCGTATGCAAATTTAAATATATTGAAAAAAGATTTCTTTACATTAAAAAAAATAATATTTGGCCAGGGTCCCAAAAATCTTCATTAGCAGCTTTATCTTTCACCCTGATTCGCTTTTTTAAATTTTAGTTAAGTATTAAATTTTACTTATCTATTGTCCTTAGGATTTTAAATGGTTTGTGAATAATTGCATTGCATTTTACTTAAACAGCTCAAGAATCTGATTAAGTAACTTTATTTACTTTCTAAAATTAACTCACGAGTTTAACTTTAACATTTCTGTCTGAGGAGTTTGTTAAAAAATCTATTTAATTCTGATAGATGATGCAGGGAGCTCCCTGCAATGCTTATTTAATTATGTCATACTCATGGAAATATATAATCATTCCTAAGTACATTGTATATGTATAATGACTATATTTCTGACAAAACGGTTTCTGATTTTACAATGTTTCAGGTGCTGGCAATGGCAATATCTCACCCAGAAAACATAGACGTTTGCGAGACAGCCCAAGGCGAAAGTCAAATGCGAATAATACAGCAAAATCACCGACATCAAACAATCATACCGCGTATAGGTAAAATTAGTTATGATTATACATAATTCAATCTGTCAAACGGTAATAATTTTATTTTGCATATATTGCCATTGTATGAATAATTTGCAGTTCAAGACCGAGAAGAAAAAGCGGCTCCAATGAAAGCATTTCTTTGCCTGGAAGTTTACCTCGAAGAAAACAGTCAATACCAACAGTACCGTGTATGAGCTCTCTTGAAGCCGAAGATATTGAGACTACAAGAACACTAGTTAGTGCAGGATCAAGACTTACTCCATTGCGATATATCAAGAGTCCAACATCTTCCCCTCGACATCATCGAAAACAGGATAAAGGTATTAAAATGAATGAAATTATCAAAACAGAAAATTAAATATTAAGTTTCAAATATACTTAAATTGAATAATTCCTAGCGACAAGGCACGCGGTACCCGGTCCTGGCGGAAATATTCATTCAAATGTGTCAAATGATCCGAGCTTAGGTGCGGAGTTAGTATGGGTAGCGGGGGGCTGTAGTAACTCGGTCGCCCCAAGAGTACCAAAGGACACGCTGAACACGTTATGTCTTATTTTTCTCAACATACATATATTGAAGTAAATTTTACGATTTGCCAAGTGAATAATGGTAAAAATTTCAAATGACTGATAATCACAGAATTATTGGGACTTTTACCATTAAGAGTTGGTAAATTTTAAGTTTTACTGAAAATCTTAGGATTTATAGGAGTTTGGGGTTTTATAGTAAAATAATTATGTCTATTAGTTTTTTTCCAAATTTAATAAGTTAAAGTAAGCTTTAAAAGCGAAATGAGAAAAATCGGCAAAGCATCATTGACAAGTTTTTGAAATCCAATCAACAGAAGGAAAATTTGCAAAGGCGGCTTCAGCAGAGTCACTTCGCTCCGTTTCTCCTGGTTCAGATTCTGTATTCTATTCAGAACAAACGGAGCATAGTCTGGTTGGCGCTGATGGAGAAGCTAAAACACACTGCTTACATTGCGGAAAGGAGGTTCATATAGTTACTGCTTCCCACGACCACGATAGCAGAACTTCCAGAACATCTCATACAGATGTAAGTTCATATTTTATTGTATTGTATAAGAACATTATTTACGTATCTTGCCAGGAGAAGCGTATAAGTTTTTATTGTATATTATAATGTATTATAATCAGAAAAAAAGTTTGTGAAATTGTACATTATGGAAATTATTTCTTACATAGGAATCATATGCTGATGCTACGCCAGATATAGTACCAGCTCCAGCAGGTTTTGCCGATTCTCCATCTTGTGTCAGCTCCAAAAAGCATGCAAGTGGTGCACGGTTATACAAGAAGCTAGAAAAACGATATCGATCTGAAGATAAATCAAGACACCACTATCGTCATCGACAAGACGTTCGAGCTAAGGTTTGAATATTTCACTTTATTTTCATTGCGAAAACAAATCAAGTTGCTTAAGTCCATAAATTACGTTTCTCTTCAAACATAATGTTTTATTGCTATTTAAACTATACTCCCATTTACATATACAAAGGAATGTTCCAGGTACATTAAGGCAATTTTGGGAGATAGTGTCACAATTATGGTTTCCTAGAACACATTCATTAATATCGACGCACATTCCATATTCTGATACCCATATAAATCCTTCTTGGCAATAGCAAGAAATGTTTAATTTATTATTCATAATATCTCTGAAATTTTGATTATCTTTACGATCCATATGACAAGCTTTTTTAGATGTTTCTTCTCCTAAATTTTCGAGAAAACAAGGATTCATTTTATTATCATAGCAATCATCAAATGATTCAATATGTTTCATTGGACAGCACGGGTCCGGGCAAAAACTATACATTGCACATTTGAAAGATAAGTTATCATCCGCTCTTGGATCGTGATTATGTTTGTCGAAATATGTATCCCCGCAATTAGCGAAATTATCGCAACTTTCTCCTATCATTGATAATGCTGGTAAGCCTAACAAAGTGTACCAGCACATATAATACGAAGCAGTAACGCTCCACTGAAACTTTTCTATGGGATCATCAAATGGCAGTCCAATTTTGTTTGCATAAATGTGTCTCTCTTTGCATTCATAATACAATCGTCTTCTTAAAGTTTCATCAAGAATACTTGTATTAATAGATACTAAATCCTCAGTTCTTGAATATGGAGATGTTTTTACCATACCAAACAAGTATCTTATACACTTGTAAAAATCGCCAAAACAGTTCGCTTTTACTTCCCAATGCAAAGATCGTAATGGAGGAACAGGAAATGTGCCAACCGAACCAATAAACTTTTCATTTGGTTTTTCTTTATAGTATCGAGTATCCCAGTTACTAAACTTATGGTTTCTTAGAAAATAAGCAATATTTTTTATGGCTTCTGTAGTCCATTTATCACCTGGAAAGTGAAATACAAAATCCTCATGTTCTTGCTCTACAGATTCTTTTAAAACAGTTTGATTATTTGTATCATTGTTTTCAGTAAAATCGCTTATAGCTCCTCTTAAATAAAAAGAAACGCTTATATGTAATAATAAGAATTTAACTAATATGATAATCATGTTATAAACATGGTTATAAAATATCATATTTTAATGACAGCGATGTGAGAGGCGTATCAAAAACAATGCAAAAACATCTTTAGAAAACATAGATTATATCAGTTTTCTAATTGAGCTCTACGAGTAACATCACCACAGACAAAATTTTATACAACTTTTATCAATGACGAAATATTCAAAAACTGATTTCAATTTATTAAAAATCTTCTTAAGCTTTAATAATTTTCAATGTAAAGACTGATTTGTAGAGATTAACGAAGACTTTGGTTTAAAAAATTCTTCAATAATTATTTGATGTTACAGTCAGAGGAAAGGGGTAAAGAAGAATATGCAGCAACAGAAAAACCGCAAGACACTCGTATAGCCCGCTCAGCTGGCAACAGTCTCGACAAGCTAGCGGGCTCTAGCGCTAGTGTTGATCCAGATGGTAATTAACCGCTTTTTACACTTTTTACAAACTTCTGTTGCTTTTTACAAACTTAACTAGAATACTTTATCAATAGAATTATATTGATAAAGTATTTCGTTTTAGTTTGTATTGACAGTTTATTAAAGATAATCATCATCATTGCTTTTAATAGCTCTCCGACGGCCGACTTTATAACCCTTTTCATGTTTGAAAACTATAGGTATGGACAACTTTTAAGTGAGCAAGTTTCCTCATGAGGTTTTTCTAATTAATTTAATGTCTAATAAAATTAATTTAATAAGTATAACTCTCTATTCAATTTTAAAATTTTTGCTCCATATCGGATAAGAACACAAATTTTTATCGTTAATCTCTTAGTACTCTACTAGTAAGTATAATGAAGTGCTATTCAAGATGAAGTAGCGCCAATTTCGATTTTTGTTTTTTTCATTCCGTCACCTTCATAAAACAATATTTATCAATATTTGAACATACAGAACATGAAGAATGCTCGGGAAGTTCGGATGGAGCAGATGGCAGCCGGGAGGAGAGAGGGGTATATGCCGCACCATGGTGGTGTGGAAACTGGATCCTACTCTCGGAAAACGACGATCATTGGACCAGGATCCCACCAGGTATAAGATATAATGATAATTTTATTATAACCAGCAATCAATAACTTGTCGGTAGCGCAGACGAAGTTAATTTTGGTGGTTTTGTCTTAAATGTAAGTAATTAAATACTATTTGTAAAATTATTGCATTGCATTACCTGTTTGCAAACCAGTTTCTCGTTAACGCGTGCATTGATCTATCTAAAATATCGCTTATGATAACGGAGATTTTACAGAAATAAAGCAAAAGTTACATATAAGAATCCCTATACCTAATCACAAACAATATTTGGCATGAAATAAATAAATATTTTATTTCCAGACATAATAGACGTCGTGGAAACAGCACAGGAAGACCCGACTGAATCAGAATCTGAGTTCAATAAGCGATACGTTGCTTTGACGCATCGGTTGGTGCATCGACGAGCTTGCATTGAACTGAACAGACGCCAAGCAGACAATAGCTTTGGTAAGAATCCTGATAAGTTTTTATTAGTTTTTGATTATAAACCGTTTCCTTGTATCTACTAATATAGGGGCAAAAAAGAGAATATATAGATAATAGAGATATAAACAAGCTCTTAAATTGTGGCAAATTGTTGATTATCACTGAAACAGCATAATTTCATTGATTCTGAAAAATTATACGATGTCATTTCGCCATAGAAATATTGTAACGAATAGGAAAAAAAATTACTTATATTTTTGTATATTAAAGATATTTAGATAAGTGGTATTTCGTACTCTAGATTAAATGCAAGCTTATTTTATCTAACAATTTGTATATTAAATTATCATAAGTGTATTTAACCATCTTATAAGCAGTGATGGACAAGTGGTTAGAACGGTGGCATTCCGAACCGGGATTCGAAACCTACACGCACCGACTTTTTTTAAAAGTGCCCATTTTTGAACGTAATTATTATTTAAGTTTCTTTTTTATATTAAATATTTATGATGTGTGTACTATTATCAATACAATTCACACACAATATCACTACATAGTATAAAACAAAGTCGCTTTCTCTGTCCCTATGTTCTTTTGTGTCCTTAAATCTTTAAAAGTACGCAACGGATTTTGATGCGGGTTTTTTTCATAGATAGAGTGATTCAAGAGGAAGGTTTATATGTATAATAACATCCATTAAATAGCGGAGAAATACTGTTATTTTTGAGGTTTCTAATGTGACGTCGTTAATTATCAATTTTTTCCGCTTACATTGCAAACGCAGGCTGAACCCTACGAGATTTATCAAAATAATGTATTAATTATTTGTACACATTCAAAAGTTCTACAGAAAACTCCGCGATGGTATATGTCTCTCTTATGAATATC
>DWJQ01001261.1:0-11392 GCA_018248915.1 Hesperia meskei straton
GACATACGGAAAGTTGTACGAGTGCACAAAGCAGCAATTGTTAACTAAAAGAGTTCATTGTACCGCGGCACCATACAACATTTGTATTGTGTTAGTACACGGAGATTTTTTCATGACAATATTATCACTATCGTCTCTTCTGTTTGTAGGTAAGCAACTTAAAATTATAATGACCATTGTACGCCAAGAATACTACATGACAAATTCTCGGATAAGTATTCCTATTCAGAGTAACGCATCAGCGAAACTCTTAAGCGAAAAGGCGACAGAATCATTACTCTTAAACATCGTGTAAAGCAACTTTATATCATCGCAGTCACGGTAGCTCGTAACAAGAGCCATAAAACTCCGGATTGTGACTTTTAAGTGTGTAATAAGGAGTTCCGGGGCCGCGCGACGCTCAAACAGAAACAAAAGGCCTGCTGCACCGGCGGCGGACGGGACGACCGGCTTCCCTGTAAACGACCCCTCCGCGACCATCCCTGCCAATGTGTTCTGTGCGCTAAGCGCGGTTTTTCCGGAGGGCCAGGGTTCAAAGTCGCACGCACCTCTAATTTCCAAAACTTATCGTTTTATCTATGTTTGTTCATATTAGATTATAATGATCACTTGCTTCGATAAAGGAAAACATCGCGAGGAAACCTGCACATCAGATAGTTGTCCATAATATTATGAAAGGTGTCTGAAATTTGCCAATCCACACCTGGCCGGTATGGTCCACCACACGTGTTGCGGTCATTGCATTACGAGCGAAGAACCGTGCTCAGCAGTAGGACACCAGCAGAAAGCAGGTTGCTATGATAAATCGGGATAAATACGGAATCGCGTAATGCACGTCCCTGGAAAAATAATATACAATTCAAATGGCGTCTTCCTCCGCGGAACACGGCGAGTGACAAGCTCCTGCAGCTGACAGCTCTCTCATTTCTCGAGACTCGAGACCCATTGAAGGCGCCTCGCAGACGAATAATGTTTATCTGTGCTGCAAAGTCGATCATAAAACTGATTGCGACAACAGCACCACCTTTACAGCGTCACTTTTGTATGCAGTACCCAACTCCTATTTTAATTCCAATCTTTATATACCTATTTTCATGGGGACAACCCGGTTGGACATAACATAAATCCCAAAATAACCATAGATTTTTGACAAATAATAAAATGTAGATTTTATTCAAAAATACATATATATCTAAATATAATAGTTTTATTCTTACATGTCTTCTGAAAAAGCTATTTTATTTTTTATTTTTGATGTTTAATACAATAGTTTAGATCCATTGACATTGTCGATACGAGAGAGTAAAATATTCAATTCCCCGCCGCGAGGCAGCGCCCCGGGTGTACGGAGATGGCAATATCTAGGAAACGAAGTTTTCACCGCCAACACTCCCTACCAACTATACTTATGATAATAACTTTTATCCGCAGTTTCGCGCGCGTAAATTGTGTTCCAAAACTAGAAAACAAATAATGATTCCAAAATGGCAAAACGTTTGGTTATTAGATACATAATCAAACTGACGTTAAAGGTAAAAGATATATCAATGAATGGCAAAGTCGTTTTATTGAAAAAATAGGGCTTAAGTTGAAACACATACACATTGTCATAACACACGCTCACCCTGGGTTAAGTCACCGACCACAATCTAGTGCTTCTCCCTAGTGTAGCAGCAGCTAGTGTTTTCTATGTTACACAGGTCACTGTCACAAACTCAATTGAAACAATTTAACGCAATAAAGAAACCATCATCAAAATTGATTCACAAACAAAGAAGTAACAAAATTGTAGGTATCGTAGGGACCGATTCCCTTGTCGTAATTAATAATAATAATAATAATAATAAAGCCTTTTATTTCCCAATTAATTCAACAATTACAGATTCACTGACAGTTCGGCACCTCCTACCCTCCCTTTAATAATAAAATAAATAATTATATTGCAATTAATAGTACCTATTAATTACAATATTAAGTTTGGTTTAAATTATTTATTTGTGTGCGTGTGTGTTATTTTAGCGTGATCAAGTCACAAACAACCAAACATCTAAAAAATCGATGGTCAACATTCACTGACTGAACTAGAAAATCCCATGAAAGAAACTAATATTTTCACAAGTTATGAATCACGAGGAATCAAACATTTTAAATATCATAGCTCGATATATATTATTCGCTACACGTGTTGGGGCGAACCCCGCTAATTTTAGACCTATCCGGCCCTAATCACGAACAGCAGGTGTCCATGTCGCCCCGAGCGCTCGCGTAATGATCAAACACAGCGATGTCGATCCCAATACGAATTCTGGTTAACATACAGCCTTATTCAACTTCTAATAACCTCGTGTCGACCTGGTCCCAATGTTACATCGTAGACGCAATATGTCTTCATTAAGCATGAAAAATATCGGTATACGGAATGCAGAAAATAGTCGTCAAGATTATCCGTCATCCGAATTAATGTACCAAAATGAAATCGAACTCACTTCGCTGAATGTTTATCTTTTGTTTTTTCTCAGCTAGTAAAGGAGTTGTTATCATTCTATACGGTTTATCAGGTCGCCTTATAGAATCCCGACTTTAGTATATATAAGTTAAAATATATCACAGTAACACTATATGAATACTTAGTGGAAATGTGAGTGATTCCTCGTGGTCCAACTATTTAGTCCAACTATGACGTCACAGTTGGACCTCGTGGTCCATAGTTAGACCACGAGGAATCACCCGGAAATATGGGGCCCACTCACAGACACAGACTGATGACATTATACCAAACTCTTTTTCTTCAATTACCCATCAACTTTTCGGGTTTCGGGCAGGAACTTAAGATACTATACCTGCTTTATTTCTTCCCCTTTCCTTATTTTTTGTTGACAATGCATTGATCAGGTTTCTCGTGTTATTGGTGACACTGGGCAATACTGACCGCTAACTATGAAGTATCTCGTTCATTTATTGACTTATTTAATTTAAATAAAAAATCTATATAAGTAAAATTATGTAACTGCTTCACAACGATTCCTGAGGACAATAATTTCATGCTCGTTGCCTCGCTGGCCATACATACCGTACGTACTGACACAAACAAATTTAAAATTAATGACAATAAACTGAACCACTGCCAACTTCATTTTAAAATGATTGCTTCGCTATAAAGTAATTTATTTTAATGGGAACCGAAAGTGAAAAATGTGTGTTGAATTCGGTACGACGACCCACTTTGTACGAACGTTGTAAAAGCAAATAATAGCACATTAAATATTAATAAGTCTCTTTTTGTTGAAAAATTATATCAAGTAAAGTTAAAATATTAAATTTAACATTTATTACACCTGTAACACTTTTATTATACAAGGTCTTCTTTAATTGGTTGCTTTGATTAAGACCTTTGTAATTCCGTATGTTATATTCGTATACCAAACCATGCATGGTACTTGCCGATGTCTGAACGAGGGTAATGGGTACTTATTAACCCAATAAAATCCGTTGTATTTATTTTAAACATGTTTACTTTAGGCTGTTCGAGTGTGGTTCACGCTTATCTGCGAAACAGCTAAATCAGCCCAATTGCAGTCTTGCGTTGTTTACAGCATGCTGATGAACCATAATTAAATCCTTTTAATATCTTCATTATACTTCACATAAGTATAAATAGTAAATTAAACATTTATAAAATAAATTGATATTTTAATTGATATTCGCAATTTTCTGCTTGTAAAAATATTGGTCTTACTCGTAAAATAAATATGCGCCGTGTGATAAATTGGACGATGTTTTAAGATAGTGCTGGCCTACATCACAATAATTGCCGGTAGTTAAAGATATCACACCCATACCTATTCGTTTTTGTTCTTTGAACCTATACCTATATCCTGACAGAAAATATCTTAAGGCTATTACAGAGCAAAGCGAATACGGGCGTAATCCCTAACTCTATCGTGTATCATCTTCACTCTGCTCCTTACGTAACGTCCTACACGGGAAATGTCCACAAAAATCTACCATTTTACGCACAAGCAAAATTGAGCTTTGAGTCTTCTAGGTTCGACACAATTTCGATTGCAGGGCGATGGCTATTTCACGTTTGAGTGCCGCGTCCAGTGCTCGCCGGAGCGTGAAAACGGATAGGGCGTGCGCGGGCAACATCACGTATGACATAGGAAGGAGTGCACAACTACATGTATCGTAATATATCATATGTTATTGGGACGCTAGACCATACAACTCAATATATTTTACATCGATAACACTTCCAAACTAAAAACGTAAAAATTTTAACATAGGTACCAAAAAATGCTACTTTTTTATACAAGTGACCTAATGTGGCGTCAGCGAGTTGAATCGACTATGACCGTGGAGTCACAGCGTCATCTCCGGCTCCGTGGTTATCCTGTCTACCATCGGGTCGAATTCGTACACCTACAACGTAACGATAAAGTGTGATGCTTATTACAGAATATAAGTACTTAAAAAAGAATTTGTAAGTAAGGAGACACCTGGTATAAACGTTATTTTATGGACGTATACTTGTCCAAAATAATTGTCCACAATACAACAAATTATTAATATGCGAAACACGGAAATACGATACGAGCGGATCGCGGCGACACCGCGATAAACGTTTGCTTCCGGCTCGCGTCTCGCATCCTACTGTACTGGCCAGTGTGGCCAGTGTGGCCAGTGTGGCCAGTGTGGCCAGTGTGGCCAGTGTGGCCAGTGTGGCCAGCCCCTTTCTCCGAAGGCTCGCGTCGCCTGCGCAAGGGCGCGCGCGGGGGTGTGAGTGGATAGTTCCCCCGAAACGCATTGTTGCTACGCGGCGCGGTTATTATAATGATTTGTATTATCTTTCACTCTCTTTCATTTATAAAAAGTTTCGTTTAAAGTTCTGAATATTTAATTTTGGATAGCATAATACACTGTCGACAAGTGGTGTGGACAGTGTGGACGCAGCTCTAATGATCCCGGGGAAGTCGCGCTGGCCGCCGGACGCCGAAATATTACCTTCCACGATAGATTTATGGTCGTCGCCGCAGTCTTCGGCGAGCGCAGCCCGCCGGCACTAATTTAACTTTAAAGCATGTCTGCTCAACAAAAGTTAAACCTTTTTGCGCTGGATTCACTTTAATACAGATTTTTTTTGGTGACGTCATAACTTTTTTCGACCGTTTTTAACTTTTTACAATCAAATCGGAAGAACGAAAATATTGCACGAGTTTACAAGAAATAAATGAGTGTTTTTGGGCCCGGAGCGAACAGCTTGTTCAATACCCTCCAATAATCTTGCGTATTAACACATCCATTTCATATTTAAAAATCTAGTTACATCATATCATTAAAACAGTATCATTTCAAGCCTATACTATGTGTGCGCGGTGCGTAAGACGACTATATTTCATTGTTCCCATAATTTTCCGGAAAAACGGAATATGCACAATGTAGTAACAATTCGTATTCCAGGTCCAAGGTCCTTAAGAAAGTTGCTGGTCTCCTTTTGGGCATAGTAACTAAATCTTTGAAGTATCTTCTACACAAAATTGCTCATCCATATAGAGGTATTTCTAAGCTTCATTTATATTTATTTGGCTTAGAACCAATAACGCAATAAAGTGTAAATGACTGAACAAATTAAATAAGTTAGAGGTACAGACAGATGTCTGCCGGAGCCAGCGATGCTCCGTTATTACAGCCAGTGTTCCCACTGTTCCAATCCCGTCACACAATCAGCGGCGAGAGCTCGTAATATTGTTATGAGTTAATTACTCCCGCAGTCACCCCCCCCCCCCCCGCCTCGCCCCGCCCCCTCGAACTCATCTCGGAGCAGCGATGCTACTTATGAGTGCGCTATCACACTTTGCCAGTAATTTCCCGGTAAATTGTCAGGTGTGACATGTTGTTGTCGCTATAACTACGGAAGTGCACATACCCGAACTTGAGATCAAAGTGCACTTCAGC
This sequence comes from Hesperia meskei straton, assembly GCA_018248915.1. NCBI lineage: Eukaryota > Metazoa > Arthropoda > Insecta > Lepidoptera > Hesperiidae > Hesperia > Hesperia meskei. Next base: position 5,956 of record DWJQ01001261.1, read on the forward strand.
GTAGGTTAGGTCTAGATACTGCTTTGAAGTAGACTGTGGGTTTGATTGATCACAAAATTTAAAGTAATTTTCTTCTATGTTCTTACCTCCTCCAAAATTTTCAGTCATGACCAAACGACTGCAATTGTTTAGACTCAGCTGTCTGAAGTCTGATGTTACACTTATACAGAAAAAAATATTTTAAATCTGAAGATTTCTATTTCCTTTCCAAGTTGCATTACTTCGTGAAGTTACATGAGCGCCATTCTGTTTGGTTCGCAGCCTATACTATCTCCGTAACACAGAACTTACCATGACAGCCTTGGTATTGCCATACTACAAGCTGCAAGGAGCTCGTCTCTGCTGTGTACGAGCCCGCATCCCCACACACAATTATACACATGTCTGTCAGTGTCGTGTGTGTGTTTGTTCGTGTAATGATCGCAGCAGTCGCTCGCTAATTACCCGCGCGTCGCCGCCATTGTGCGCCGCTCGCGTGCCGTCTCCGGGACAACACTTGACGCTCGAGCATATAAATCATTATGGAAGAACAATTGATTGTTACAGCGAGGGAGACTCCGATTAATATGGTCCCGCACGGATACAACTTCCACACTCATGTTTGTATTGTAGCGTTAAAACGGCTCAGCATAAAGCATTTTTTTATTAAATAGGTTCATGTTAAGTACTAATAAAGACAGCGCAAACAGTACGTCGCTTCAAATAGACTGTCTCTACTCAAACTCAAAACTCAAACTCAAAATCATTTATTTCACGTAGGTATTTACAAATATGCTTGTGAATGTCATTATTTGATTCTACCGCCATTTTTGCAAAGGTGCCTTATATTCATTTGTAATGGAGGAGAAAAAAATGGCGAAAAAAACTCCTCGATATCTTTTCTATTCTTATAGAAGATATATGATGGATGATATACTAAATGTTGCTTCCAATAAAACTAGGAATAAAAAACTTCAAAAGATTTCTTATGATGGTTTAAGGTTATTACAAATTGAATTAGTAAACAAAGATGAAACTGCTTGGACATGCTGTCAATGTTGTAACAATATGCAAATGGCAGTACTGTAACAGCGGGTTGAAAAATCCTTGGGAGTTTCTTGCCGTTCCTTCTTCCTTGAAAAAATGTAAAAATAACTTCCTTGTATAAATAAAGTTGTAATAAAAATGTAGCATATTTTTTGTAAATATGTATGTTTGACACGTAAATATATTAATTGATGAATAATCGATAATATTAAATGAATACGGGTTACTACATATAAATGCTACTACTAAAAGATTAAAATTAAAAATAAATAGATCTAGAATTATCAGTTTACGATCTTGTGACAGAAAAGTGTATCTAGGTTAGGGATGTGATAAATTAAAATTCAACTGGTTATTTTATATAAACGTGAGTATTAATATTTGTTTTGCTTTTGTTTAATATTTTATTGATTTCACGCCGTAAATTCGTGTGATATCTAATACCTAGAGCAAGTGGAAAATTCCTTGGTTTTATGGACGATCTGATTTCAATTTTCTAAATTATTAAATAATGTTATTAAGTGAAGTTTACCATAACATGTTGTAATTGAAAGCGTTCAAATTGGTTGAGCTGACTAAAGCAGTTCAATTTGAACTGCTTTCTAGATTTTATTCGCGCTAATGCCAGCATTTCAGCAGTTTCTATTGGTATTATTATTAGTATTATCTTTATATGTATACTTTTTTATCTGTATCTTTTTCTCTATTTAATAATTGATAATCACGTACAATTTTTAGGTAACATTAAAAATGTATTTTTAAATTAAATATTCGTAAAAACCAATGACTGAACTCTGAATCGAAGTATACCTACTTTTACATGCTATGCAAAATGTACATAAAAATATTAGTTAGGTAACATTTTCAATGTTCTTTAAACTAGGCGATTCGACGCCGCGACGTCGATATTAACATCGTGTCGTACGGTAGCGGTACGCGTCGCGCCGGTCGCTCAATGTCAAATTGTTGATATCGCATAAATTGCTAACCTACCTACTAACGTTAGAAGAGCAACGACCGGTCGTCCGTGAACTCAGGACCTTCAGTGGAACATACATCTTCGTTTGTTCTAGATTTTGCGCACTTATTTATTACTGACGCTAACAAAATCATAAAAAATTAAATCAATCATGGTGATTCAAGGGTAATATATGTACATGACGTTCATTTTAGTTACCGACAAACTTGTCAGGGATGCTTTTGAGTTTAATGTTGGTTATGGAGGCAACTTACAATTAACAATCTTAGCTCTTCTCTCCAATATTGCATCTATGAATAAGCATTTTATACCAGTCCTTAGAAGCAGCAATGCATTTGTAATCGACTGCAAACCGAAATTGAAGATGAGACGATTCCGTAGTCTAGTCGTTAGGGGCCGTCTGCAAAGCGCAGGGTTCCGAGTTCAATTCTTAGCCGAGATACACAATTATTTATATAGCGATGTGCTATATTTGGACATACTATGTACATAGGTAAGAGGGAACTAATGTGCTAGCTATCTATCTGTTTTTTAATTATTTTTATTTATCGTAGAGCTCATAAAATAGGATAGACTAAAATAGTTCTAAAACGTAACTTTTCACTTTAATATGCCCTCAAATTTTATGTTTCTAAAACGTGGTTAGAGTTAGTAACAAATCCACTAACTTTAATAATAAGTATAATTTTATATTTGCTTTGTATTTTAGTAATATTCTAATGAGGCAATTTATAAAACAATATCCTAAGCAGTGCAATAAACGATATTATTACCACATTACCACCGACATGACCTACAGTAGCTTCTGTAGGTCATGTCTTAGATGTAACTAAGGTTTTTCAAAAAAATTACCGGTTTCAAAATCGATAAGTAGAGATAGCACAAAAGAAAAACAAAAAAACTACCCCTCAGATGTCCCTCAAATTTACTACAAGTACCTTTGGAATAAATAAAGAATTATAAAAATCAAACACACCGTCACAAGTTATGAGGTAAGTTATAACAATCATAAATTAATCTCGCGTTATTAAAAATTACTCAAAAACTACCCGTAGAGATGTCGCTCAATGTATGTGGGATGATGAGAATGGTTAGTTAGTATTAGTATTGTCTAACTTGACTCAGTTAGCGCAGTGATAAGAGTGTTATAAATGGTAAGTTCGCTGGTAGGTATGAGGAGTGGCAGAGGAGAGAGTTGTCTCACTCCTCATACCTACCTGAGATAGTTTTACTTGTTACAAGAACATTCTGTTTTTCATTTCCTATTCCCTATCCCCAACCCTCTAGGAGTCTAGGGGTTAGGTCTTAGTCTATATTCATTACGAATTCTATCACACTCAGGTCGGCGGTTTCGCCGTGAAAGTTTCACAGACAAGCAGACAAACTTTCGCATTTATAATATCAATATGCATGTAGGTCTGTACGCAAGAGGCAAGAGGCACGAGGCACGATGCACGAGGCACGACGACGCTCGCCTAGAACGCTTCATATTTTCAAACACGTTGGCAGGATCATTTGTGTGCCTGAAAATGTAATTGCAATCTACAATCATGAATGATTACATTTTTTCAATATCACCGGTGTGTAGGAAAACAATAAATACCTATGGTTCTAGAATAATGGCAAATCTCTTACCCATACCATGGTAATATTACGAACTAAATTAATACCTAAGAAAGGTGTAAAAAGGGTTCTCCTTCAGGGCCGGCGTTGCACTGGTGACTCCCCTGGTGTTGCCTGTGTCCATAGGCGACGATGACCACTATCAGGTGGCTCGTAAGCTTCTTCGTCAGCCCTTCAGGCTATAAAAAAAATTACGTGAAAAGGTATTCGGGCGCGATCGCATTAACCTATACAATGTATTCACGAGAGAAAACTTTTGAAGGATCATTGGCAAAATATTGTAAACGCAAACCATTTGAATTGTAAACGATTGACCAACTGTAAGTGACGGTCAAGGACATTTGAATCCTGAAACTGTGATAATATTTTTAAATTGTTACATATGTTTTTTTTAACCCACTGACGTCGGTTAGACTTTTAAATTTCAATAAACAGGTATTTTATTAGAAGAGATCTAAAGGTGAATATGCACCTGACAAACCGAACCTACTGACTTCTAGTTTACAGTCTAGAACACAGGTACCGGCAGATCAGTTTTTTTTTTTAGATTGTTATTGAAAAAATCACACTTTTATTGAATCGATATTTCTAATTTGATCCAATCAACGACTCAACTAAGTTCGCTCCGTCAACATCACATTAGCTTTTTCGCGACTGCACTGAAAAAAAAGTTTTTTTCCAGTCTGATTTTCCAAACTTATTACTAAAGGCCCATAACAGACTTCAAAAAAGGAGGAGATTCTCAATTGTATTTTTTATGAGTGTTACCTCATAACTTATTAGAGCATGAACCGATTTTGATAATTCTTTTTTTACCGTTTGGTCTAATTTAAACTTATGCGACAATTAAGATGAAGTACTTGAGTTATCTGTACTCGTTGATGTTAAAGTCGGTATATTTTTTAATTTTTTTACGTCAACACGTAACGCAACGTAAACGACGACGAACAAACGAAGTCGCTACGATATCGCTACGACTTTTGTAACGAGAACCAGACTGCAGAACTTGCATTCGCGCGCAGCTCGGATAGCCTACACGGACCTTAAATATAATATATTGATATCTGAAGTAACTTTTAAATGGACGGCTTTTGTTTGTTCAGTTGCAGGTCAGTATGCCCACAATTGTTGGCGAGTTAGTACTCATGTTTTATTGATCGTAATTAACATAAATACATATTAAAATAAGGGTACCTGGCTTCCAGAAAGTGCCAATTTATTTATTAATATCTTGAGTTTTTTAAAGATTTGGGTAGGTATGTAAATAACGTACCTTTCAAATTTCTTGTTACGAGTTCGTCGTTCTTTCACATATCTATTATTATTTGCTTTGAGTGGGATAGAATACTCTGTACTGTACAATCTGTACATGTACTTACCTACACAAAATGAAAACATTACATTAATTCCTCAGACGTAGAGCGCGAATATGTCGCGATTTCCCGATGGACTAACTAGGTATGCGCAACTAGCTATAATATGTCCACCTACGTATACAGTCTATAGTGAACCCAACTTAACCTTGAAATGAAGAGAGGCGCTGTCGGACGCTTTGGACCAATCATTGCACACTAGTAACTGACAGATGAAAGATCACAACGTACTTATGAATGACTTTTCGTTAATTCCAATTTTTGCCATTTCAAAGATAAGTTGGGTGCACTGAAATTTCGCTTAGTGTGTCAATGAAGCTAGAACTACGCTGTCATGCCTAAGGCCACCGTAAGCGGGCGAGCATTGCATGCACCGCGCGCAGGCGGTACGCCTGGTTATTATTTTAATAAAAGTATTGGCCATGTTACATGTTAC
>DWJQ01001262.1:0-11389 GCA_018248915.1 Hesperia meskei straton
GGACGATATATATCGATACATTTGAAAAATATCGATACGATATATATCGATATAATTTTCCTATTTGCCCATCCCTATGAGGACCGTTACGTGAAACGTTGAGTGTGCGGGGCGGGGCAGGGCCGACCCGACCACGATGGCGGCCGAGTGCCGCCGAGAGCCGAGTGCCGAGACGACGACGTACGGCCGGGGGACGCGGGGGTGCGCCACTTTATCGCGGCGAGCTGGCAACATCGCGCGGGGTGGGAGCGCCCCGCGGCGCAACCTCTCACTCACCGTCGCCGGCTCGCCAGCCAGTGTTACCTTTGATGGTCGAACGTGTGGTTGTCTGATGTCAGTGACGTCGACGTCGGCACTCGTGCAACACGTCTATGATGTTTCGGTGAAATTAAACTCGAGAGTCGTGTGTGAACGATAATAAATTTATTATCAAACATTGGAGTAAAGTGGACGGTGCGGACCTCGCCTTGGATTTAGAGGTTTATGTTGAACTGTGAAAAGTGACATTTGAAATTTTTAAAGGATATAAACAGTGCAGTGGCCCACCGAAATAAGGATTGCAAAGTGACAATACTTGGATTGAGTGAAAAATATTATGCTAGTGGATAAACATACATCACAGGTGCCGATAAAAATCAGTGATTGAGTTAAACTATTAAGGTGTGTTGATCAACGTTATTAAAAGTTTTTTTATATTTTTCAATAAAACATTAGTGCATAAAATATAAAATGCTCCGAAGATATGAAGTAAAAAAAAGAAATACGCAACGTCAATGTGCAAATAAATATTCAAAACACTCAAGTGTAACTTCGCTGGAATTTAATTATCTCAGCTGATTGAAACTGCGAATGATCGCACGAAACGTTCATCGTTGCTGAAAAGTTTATGAGAAGATGGAACCAAAAAGAAAAAATATGTCCATAAAATATTTGGGTTCACTCAAATATTTTATAAAATTTATTCTCCGGAAAATATTGATGAACGGAAGCGTGTTAAATGTGAAATCAGTGATTTAAATAACAACTTTTGAAAACTACCTGCAGAACGTTACGTTTTCTGCCACGATGAACGTTTCGTGGAATGTTGACGTTCAACGCTAAACAATGTAAAAAATTAAAGCGATAAGAGAAAATCAAATGCAGTAGCACAAGACGGCGTACACCGGAGAAAATGGGGATTATCGTAACTGTAATGGTCGAATCATTCTACCCAATTTTAAATTTTGCGTGTGGTAGAATTAGAAGTATTCGAAAGTTTGCTGGAATAGAGGATACAACGACGTGCATGGTTTCAGGGGGTGGTGCGAAGCGACAGGACGGCGAACCCTGGTAGCAACGGGTACGCAGGGGCTATAGCCTACTCAGGAGCACACGCTCCTCAACCCAGCAAGCACAACCCTCTGCAAGGGACCATAGGGTACCGAGTCAACGCCCCAAGGTGAGTCAGAACTTATTTTTGAAGTGATGATAATTTTAAGTGATAAATAAAAAAACAGTGATTGTAAGGAAAAGAATTAATTTTAAATTAAAACAAGAAATATGTTAACATAGCCTTATAAGTAATAAAGCCGATAAAACTGAGTAAATTGTTGTATTTCACATAATTTTTACATTACGAAAATAATAATTAACAATTGAGTGTAACGAAGACTAGTCTCATTCGTGTTACCATCTGAAATATTTTTCCTTACAAGCTACTGTTTTTATCTTATCCGTACGGAACAAGTTTGTTTACATTATAACAAACCGCTGAAATGCGCGTTACTTACCTGTGAATAAAGTGTCATAGTTTAAGAGCAAAACAAAAATAAATACATGTTCAAAACATCCAGTTGTGGCAAGTATTTAGTGCATGTTGTGTGAAAAATCTTAATACATTAATTAAGCACTTAAATCAACAAGGCCAAAACCTCTTAACGATTATTGACTTAAATGGCTAAGTTATCCCCACATAATCGAAGGGTTAGTTAAACGTAGACAAGTAACAAACGGAGCGCGCGGCGCGCATCGGTGCAATTATAATGAAAGAAATGAAATGTGTTCTTCCATTCACACGCACAAACGCTTTAGGCGCCCAACGCACACTGGCACGCTCCATCGCACTCGCACAACGATACCACACGCTCACCACCACACCGGACACTCACACAAGCAGACGGCGGGAATGCAAGCGGTGACTGCACTTTAGCGCTTACAATAAACACAAATAAACAAAACATTAACACACTCAGCGCATCCAGTAGGTATGTATAGTACGTGGTCCATTAAAAAATTAAATTTTTTATTTATTACTTTTTAACAAACTTTCTGGATTAATATTCCTAATAACAATAAATGTGAATAACGCGTTATAAAAAAAATTAAGCAGGTGTTAAGTTGAGGCGCTCAACGGCTTTGTTTTGTAGTCACCTTTACAAACGACATATTGTTGATGGCTGCGTGCCTCTATACAAAACCAATAAGTACCTAAATAATAATAAAACTGGGGACCGGCAACGATTGTGTGAACAGAACACAGGAAGTCTACTTAATTTCGAAGGTAGCGAGAAACGGTTATTGTGAATTAAAATTGCGCATAAATAAATAATTAATGAAGATTTTACATAGTTTAAGCTGAAGAATTTTGGAATTAAACATATAATAACTCGAATCCGCAAACTACTTACAAGCAAATAATTTCAATAATAATAAAAGATTTGTATCACTGAGTAACGAGCCGTGGGAAAAAACGTCAGTTTTCAACGGGCGTAGCTGTCGGGGGCGGATGCACCGACACAACATGCATTACACCACGTGCTCAATAGAACGGATTCAGCTATTCCACAAAAAATCTTTGTAGCCTTACTTAGCATAGGCATTGTAAAACAAGCAAACTTTACTTTAAAATTATTTGTCCACATTCCTTCTTCTATTGTATTCTTTTTTATTTGATTTCAATTTTTTTGTTTTCTGTCTAAAAAAGATAACTATTTTTAAAATATATTTTTACTTTGATTCACCTTAATATTTTCGTAATCACTTGGGACGTTATTATACGAAATGATACATTAATCACTGCAGCATTCTTCTTTACACTTACTAATTGAATGTACCAAAATAACCGTGGAATGAAGAATCAATTAAGGTGAAAACGCAAAACCCTATTTTGTACATAGCAGTCAAGAAAACAGAAACAATAAATCGGGATTACTTTCCAACCGACCCAGACTAGGTCGACATCATGATCGGGGAAACAAATTATTATCAGGAGCATCGTAATAAAGCCCCATATTGACGCGAGCGGGCCCACTTACCCTACGCCGCGCGACCCTTCCCGTTCATTGTTACACTCACCCTAGCTTGCCTCCATTTGTTACCCCCGGAATTCGCTCCTTTAACCATGATTCGTACCAAACAGAACGACAATTGACGAACGCGAGATAATAATCGAACACACATGGACACTTTCATATAAACTATGCTAATTAATTGAAGAGGTAAGAAATTTGATTACCAAAAACATAAAAGGATTCAATCAACATTTCAAAGCCTAACTAATTATAATGGACTAAAAACGGAAAATTGGTGACCTTTGACAACGATGAGGTATCGGTAACTATCGATCGAATATGAAAACGTTAATGCTATTAAGAATTATAGCAATGTGCGCACAAGCCACAATAACGTGAAGTGGCATTTAAACAGGGGTGACCAACTGTCGTTGAAACAGGGGCGGAACACGCCGCGGCTTCACGCTACGTGATAACAATCTATACGAAGCTCACAATTAATGCACTATTTAACACTTAAACCACTGTAGTAATTAAACATCATTCAAATTAAGTTAACAATCGTGAAAACAATTTTATCTTAATGCTTGGAATTTAACACAAAACACTAGAAAATATCTTAATTATTTAACCGAGTCCGTAAGCTTGCGATACTATAGTAACAAAGGTTAATCGAAATTAACATAGTGAAATAATAAAATTATAAAAACAATAATATGTAGTACTTTAAATTCAAGAGGTCGGTGCTCCATTTTTTGTGATTGCCATCATTGCCAATTAGCTAAGAATTCACCACTCCTGCGCGCAACAATCTAAAATTAACTGCAGCCAATGTATCAAAATACCTACGCGTAACTCTCGCTCATCTCTCAATAGTATGCCAAACACCTTCCAGTTTCTCAAAATAGCGACAAGCCCATTCATATTTACTCATTAAACTACAGACGTTGATATTTCCTTCTACGCAAGATTTTCATTATAAATACACTTAGTCTACGCAACATTAAAAGCAGCGTTAAAGAAAGATAAAAATATTGCCACTTTTAAACACAATTATAAAGTTGCCGCCAAAATGGTGGAACGTCCAAGAGCGGCAGTATTCGATCCTCAATCAGTAGGTATTTTCATTGGAAATTGTAGACATTCTGTCTCAAGCTGCATACACTTTTACCGACCATCGAGGTACCTAACACAAAAAGGCATATTCCAAGAATTTTCTCAAAAGAAATGCCGGAGTCGACCGCATGCATTCAAGATCCCAAATATTTTGAACGGAACGTAAGTGATTATTCGGATGTGGTACCACTTTTACAAAAAGTGCACCAGGATACAGAACACATTTTTTTGTTGGCTACACATTTCGGTCGGCAAAAAGAAAAAAACACAGACAAAACTATAAAAAGACGTGCAGGTCGGACGAAGTTTACCTAAGGAAGGACCCTTGTAAATCATCTGCAACCTCGATGAATAGAGACGACGAGTTGAGCGTTGTTGACTCGCGTGTTTATTGGTTGTAGACGCTACTAAGTATCTGTTAAGCTATTTATGAGAATACTTAAGTGGTGCTAAGAAAGACACAAATAAGTGGCTGTAACCAGCTCAATTTATTACTCGTATTCGCTTATTGGCTCATAACTATCATTTAGATGTTTTGTTTACACTGTTAAACAGTTTTTGATAAAATAGTTTTTGATACCTTGTGATTAATACTTGAAAAATTTAATAGCATTTTCAGTTTTGTACCCACATAAGTAACGATAAAACCGTTAACGAGCCCACAATAACCATATGCATAAATATTGGAGGAATCATTTTAAACGGCATAAAACTTCGCACACCAATATGGTTCACAACTACAGAGAAACTGCAACAATGGGTAGTTCGTGCGAGTGTTTGTCGGGCATTTGTCGAACGGGAATTATTAGGAAGGGCTCCGGGAAGGCTCGGGAATTCGCCCCAAAAGCAGTTCACATGAATCGGGCTCCCACTCCGGCACCATACAAAAAATCAAATACATCCCGAGAGAAACACAGGGGTAACAACGCGTCACTATACGTCCATATTGATTTTTTTCTTCTATTGTTCGTAAAATAATAAAACCTCCGCGCGTATTAAGAAAAATCTTGCTTCAATAAAATTTGGATTGAATATGGAGGCTGTGTTTATTAATAAAATCGAAGTATTAACGTGTGGAATATAAAATGTTCGACTGCGCAAGGCCACTTGCAATAGAATAGAAACAACTCATATCGTGAGTGAAATAGAATTAACTGTTTTCGAATTTCAATATAAATGTCTGATGAAACTATGAATGAAATGTTTTATTTAAACCAATGATTTTGCACTTGCAAGTTTGCAGTAGTTTTACTTTGTTGCAATCAATGACAAAATTTGGAAACAGACAGTTAGCTCACGTCTGTAGAAACTTGTTATCTGATTAAAATTGTCAACCGACACCGTCAAGAGCGTTGCTTATAGGGCACGTAATTTTTAATTATGGCATTGAGTTTTTATTAATTTGCTAATGCCAAAATTTTATTTGAATTAGAACATCAGTCCTATTTCAAAACCTAGTCATAAAATTAAGAGTAAGAGATTTCATAATTAGAAATGTTATTATTATTTATCACAGAATAAAGTTTCTGAAAATGTACCTAATCATAACAACACAGCATTAAAATCAACATGAAGCACGAGTCACATTTATTATTCCGGCCCGATAAAGTTCAAATTTCATGCATCCTAAAGTTAAAACTGTAACTTCTTTGACGGTTATTCCCAATACCAAAGAACTCTAGAAATATTAATAATCCCAAGTTTTGAAAAGGAAACAAACTATATATTTATTTTGATTGTTCCAGCGGCTATGGGTGCGCCGGTGGTACGGGCGCGATGAGCGGCGGCGGCGAGAACGCGCAGTTCGGCGCCACCGCCGCCATGGTCGCCGCGGCCACAACGGCCGCGATGCAGGACTCGCAGCCCTTCTCGCAGGTATGTATAAGGACGACGGAAAAGTAAGGTGTAATTCGAATCTTCACGTGGTCAACACTATGACTAGTGTTAGGTTATCGCACAAAAACTAATTTATTTATTCGTTCCAGATGCAAAACAATATGACTATGGGAAACCCCCAGTATAGCGCAATGAATGGCTATGGCCAGCAGCGCAGTCATAACCCCACCATGACTGGCATGGGAATGGGTGGTAATGGCGGTATGAACGGAATGACCAACATGGGTCAAATGGGAAATGCTGGAATGAATGGCATGAATCCAATGGCGCAGAAAGCAAAAATGGGAATGCACCCCGATATGAAGTCCTCGCAAAATGGTCCCGGGCAAATGGGAGGTTCTGCCAAAATGGGGCCTGGATACCAAAGGCGGCACACGCCTTATCCTTCGGGGACAATGCTAATGGGTACGCGAAAGGCTCAATATATAGGAGGGCAAGCGAGTTTCGGGCCTGGTCAGTATCCTGCTGGTTATGGTGGTCGACCGGGCTTCCAAGGACAGTATCCACCCCAACAGCCTTTAGGTCCCTCTGGGAATTTCGGGGCAGCGATGAGAGGTACCATGCGTCAATCAACGCCGCCCTATTCCAATCAGGGACAATATTTCAACGGTGGGGTACCGAGTCAATTCCCGCAACATCAAGCTGGAAACGGTCAATATGGAGGCCAGTACAGTGGACAATTTGCACAAGAAGTTGCGATGAGAACTAACATGAGCTACCAACATAGTCCTGTGCCGGGAAATCCAACACCGCCCTTGACACCGGCTAGTAGCATGCCTCCATATATAAGTCCGAATGCTGATGTAAAACCCCACTTCAATGAGCTCAAACCCCATATGGGAATACAAAGTAAGTATTATAAAATCATTTCATTAAACAATTACTTACTATGACTAAAATACTAATATAAATGTCATTACTAATGAAACAAATTTACTTTTTCAGATGATGAGCTCCGGTTAACATTCCCTGTAAGAGATGGTATTATTTTACCACCATTTAGACTAGAACATAATTTAGCAGTTAGCAATCATGTATTCCAATTGAAACCTACGGTCCATTCAACTTTGATATGGAGGTAAATATTGTTAAATAAAATTATATTCCATAGAAACTTTAAATGGGTTTTCTTTTGTGACCGAATTTAATTCAATGGCTTTCATTTTTAGGTCGGATCTAGAGTTACAACTGAAATGCTTCCATCATGAGGATCGGCAAATGAACACTAATTGGCCTGCGAGTGTCCAAGTGTCTGTCAATGCAACACCACTAATCATAGATAGAGGTGAAAACAAAACATCCCACAAACCATTGTACCTGAAAGATGTGTGCCAAGCAGGCAGAAACACGATACAAATAACTGTATCTGCTTGTTGTTGCGTAAGTTACTTTGTCAAACTTAAGTTAATTTATGATAAATACAAAATCATATTATAAGTCGAATGTTATCTACTATGGTTATGTAACATTTCTTTTTCTTTTTCAGTCGCATCTGTTTGTATTACAATTAGTGCACAGGCCGAGTGTTCGAAGTGTCTTGCAAGGATTACTAAGGAAGCGATTACTCACAGCTGACCATTGCATCGCCAAGATCAAGATGAACTTCAACCAAACAACTGCTAATAATAATGGCACAAATACTTCTAGTGACCGGGACAGTGTTGAGCAAACGGCACTTAAAGTTTCACTAAAATGTCCTATAACATTCAAGAAAATCACACTACCGGCGCGTGGGCATGAATGCAAACACATACAATGTTTCGACTTAGAATCGTACTTACAACTAAACTGTGAAAGAGGTTCATGGCGATGTCCAGTTTGCAAGTAAGTATCGACATAACTTATAAGATCTATATCATTTATTCACGAAACAAGTTTCATTCAACAATTACCCTATGTAAACATTTTTTGATATTCTGTTTTAAATTTTCAGTAAACCAGCACAATTAGAAGGCCTTGAAGTTGACCAGTACATGTGGGGCATTCTTAACACAATGACCAATTCCGATGTCGACGAAGTAACCATCGATAGTGGCGCAAACTGGAAGGCAGCTAAGAGTCTTACCAATACAACAGGCATTAAGGTATGTAATCATGAAAAAATTATTTAGTCCTTAATAAACAATAGGAATACCTTTCGATTTGTTGTTTGAACCATACATTATTTATTTACAGCAAGAAGATGACAGTAATGACAACAGCATTGGAAAGAGAGGCAAGGCGGTGTCCCCTGGCTCGATGAACATGCCTACCATGAACAACTGGGATATGAATCAAGCGTTATCGCCGTACCTGCCTCCTGACATGAACACCATTGCAAGTGGTTCAATGATCTCTTCGTATAATCAGGGAAGTCAGAACAGAAATTCAGCCTCTAACAACCAAAACTACGATTTCGGCATGAGCAATGGACCAGGAAGTAACGAATATGCTGGAAATGGACCACTTTCCCATTTAAATGACAGCGTCAACTCCCTGGACCCACTTAATGCTATGGAGAAAAGTCTAAATGAGCAGGTAAGCATCATAATCGATGATGTATTTTGTAATTAAAAATACCAAAATACTTTTAATCCATCTCATATCAATACAGGGCACACGCTAAAATATGACAATTTATTTATTATAAACAAAACTTTCGCTAGCTGCTATTTTTCCGCAAAAAGAAATGAAGGTGATAAAGTTATGAATGAAATATTAAAAGACCCAAATACTAAAGTTATGTGTAATTTACTTAGATTAAAAAATAATAATAATTTACTTACAGATGCCCCATACGCCGCACACGCCGCATACCCCAGGGTCAGCACACACGCCTGGCGGTGGCGGCGCGACGCCCGGCTCCAGTCACACTCCAGGCCCACCGTCTGTCGGGCACCACTCCCTAACCGACGTCGACATCCCCGCAGATCTCAATTTTGACCCAGCGGCTGTTATTGATGGCGAAGGAACCGATAATCTAAACGTGAGTTCGATTGTATTGCTTTATCAATCAAAACAGTACCTAATCTGAACAAATAAGAGGAATCAACCATCCTACGAAAAGAAAACCAACTAACACCTTATATTCCTATTTACAGTTGCTGCCAGAGACCACTGTAGACCCAATGGAGCTGCTTTCGTACTTAGATGCGCCTGCGCTTGGAGAACTGTTGGCGACCCCTCCCTCATCATCTTCCTCAGCAGGCTCGCATCCTCCTCGCGCACCATCCTCCGATGATCTACTAGCACTCTTTGAGTGAACAAACGTCTCGTTGTACACTGGGATTCAGGCAACGAATTGACGACCTAAATTAACTTCCTAAACACCGCATTGTAATAGCCTTTCTCGTCCAAGACGATGGTGAATGCGCCAGCTCTTTCAACAATTATGAGCTCAAAACAGGAAGTAGGAATCTGATGTCGTCATTCGTCACTCCTAACGCCTGGTGTGGACGTGATTCAGCTCTTGATCGAGTCGAAAAGACCCGATATTGTGATACTAGATTTTAGTTCCTTCTCCATGAGTGAAAACGTTGAAGGTTGCAGCATAAATTTTATGGTAGCTTGTTAGTCTACACCCTGGTAAACGAATCTCTTAAATTTGTAAGGGTGAAGCTATTGAATGGTACCGACTTCATCTGCAACATTCAAGGTCATCATATTCAGAAGCGTCGATTGTTGAAACAAATGGCGTTGGAGAACATTTAGCACGTACGTTATTGTATTAGGTAAAAGTATTTAGGCGAGGCGTGCGCCGCGCCGGCCATAGACACTGCGGTGTTGTGCATGTATAGTTCCTCGCAATGCCACGACCATTGTGGCGCTACTGAACTCCTTATATTCTAAACTCTAGCATATTGTTAAACTGTAACACAAATTGAAATTAATATTTCAACTTCTTATTCAATTCTATAAATTCTTAAATCAATTAAAATTTTCTTGATTTGTCCACATTTGTGAATATTTCATCAAATGTAAATATTGCGATTTTTGTGCTAGTTGTTTTGATACTGTAGGTGGGAGGGCACGCCGCGTGTAAATATAGGTTAGTCGCGGCGCGGCTGCCCGTTGAAGAGGCATTGTGAATCTTATAGTTCCTATTCGATGCGAGCGAACTATAATGTTCAATTGCCGTCAATTGTAAAATATTCCTTGACATTTTCACATATTCTGCATTTTTAAATGTTAAGATAAGATAGGAAACGTGAGTAAAGCGTTACTCGCTTATTGGGTGATATATTCTAAATGAGTTGTTTAAAATCAACAAATAAATGGTAACATAAGTTACAAAACTATATTGTAAATGTGAGTGCAAAAATGAACTCTGTTAAATTATTTTGCGTTATGTGAATCGAAGAATGATAGAAATATATTTTAATTTCTATATAAAGAGTAATGAACTGTATTATTTGTAAATATGAATTTAGCTAAGAATATTATATTACCTAGTTATATTTAGGAGAACATGGCAGATACTTATATGACGGCCAGTTTTAGTGTAGTGTTACTAAATTAAAAGAAATCTACACATGGTTTTACATGTACATACAAATACCGCATTATACAAAATTACCTGCGTTCAGAGTACAGATGTCCTATTGGGCACAGATAATGGAAAGCCTTTTTGATAGTTCCTTATCCATATTATTTATTTTAACTTATATTTTTAAATAAATTCATAGTAGAGTGGGTCAAAAGTTGTTTTTTGATACAAAATTAGGCAAAATTCCTATCTTAATCTAAAACCTTCAACTGACAAATTCCTCTTTTTGATTTTTATTTTAATTATTCTAATTAACTTATAATAATTTTACCTTGTTTACATAAATACCTATATCACCAGTATTTTTTTACATCTTTGAAAATATTTACAACTTCTGTTTTAAATGGGATTTTTTTGATCTTAGTTCTAGGTTTCCAGTTCTTATTCTGTGCTCTGAAACGCTACTTCACTTGAATATGAAACACTAAATAAATTCACATTATATTAGTAAAATTTTCAATTTATGCTCATCTAAAGGAGATGGTCCATTTTGTGCCTGATCTTGCACACTAAACCATGAAAAACCAAAAAATACAGAAAGTTCATTAAAAATATAATAAATTCACAAATCGCGATAAATGAC